>JBBPDC010190879.1:0-14964 GCA_037974485.1 Hemigrammopetersius urotaenia
CACACACACACACACACACACACACACACACACACACACACACACACACACACACACACACACACACACAGAGAGAAATCTTACAAGACATACGTTTACTCAATGTACTCAATGTATGCAGCATTTTCAACTATTTTTAATACTATGTACATTATGGCATAATCTGTATCTATTACATATATCCATCTCTGTTTATTACAGTACAAAAGTATGCTACATCAACAAAAACAGTAGTAACAAAGCAACACTAGAAGCAAATTTGTCTCGGATGCTTGACTACATTTGAGGTCAAACAGCTTTATTTAACTAACAATAAAACACTGACTACCTTCCACAAATATTATTTTAAAAGTTATATGAGAACGGGTTTGGTGAGTGGGCCAGTGTGCTCTAGTGTTACTTACACGGTCCAGAAAGCACTGGAAGAACCACTTCATGGTGTATAGGCTGGTGAAAACCTCCTGGTTGTCCTGCAGAGGGCAGCAAACCATCATTCATCAATACACATTTAAACCAGAGGATCTCTGCCTCAGAACTGGGGACTCTGAAGAGCTATTGGAGCTCAGAATCAGAAAACTTTTATTATAGTTTTCTCAGAAAAAGATGTGTAGCACAATTTGTCCCGAATTTGACCAGCATATTGGTTTGGGGGAAGTATCTGTTTAAATACAATTACAGTAAGGAACATAAGCATTTGAACACCCTGCAATTTCGCAAGTTTTCCCACTTAGAAATCATGGAGGGGTCTGAAATTCACTACAGGAAATGTTTGACCTCTGTAATTGCAAACAAAGGCTTGTCTACCAAATATTAACACTGATTTTCTTAGGTTCAAATACTTATGTGCAGCAGTTCTTTTCCAATCATACAATGTGATTTCCTGATATTTTTTATTTTCACGTTCTGTTTCTAACAGTGGGAATGCACTTACAATGTGAATTTCAGACCCCTCCATGACTGTATTATTGTCAGACTACAAAAAGCCAAAACAGCCAAAAATGAATAAAAATCATTACAAAATATTATTACACTAAGAACTATTCATTCATAGAGATTTACACTCCCTTCAGATTTCTATCAGATTAAAAACCACACACACTGCAGATTCACACTGGATTAAAATCACTTTAATTATTAACACCTCCCAGGTAAATCTAATCCATCTACCATGAAGACAATGCTCATTGTTCTGATATGTGACAATTACAAAGGTCTTGATGTGTTGTATTAACTATTGTATTCTAGATTTTTTGAAGGAAAAATGTTTGCAAACACACACACTGGTCTCTCGCTGAAAACAGCACTCTTTTAGCCCATGTGCTGCGCTGTAATTCACCCACGGGAATGGCGAACACACACGTGCACATACACTCCCTCTGAGACTGCTGATTCTAAATTACTTATTAATGTGGCCTTTCATGAATTAGAACTCAATCCGCCTAATAATTAATCACTTAGTGCGATTAATTAACATTAATATGAATATTTTATCCGCTAAGAATTCTGTTTCTCAGATGAATATGGTTGTGGCATCTTGTTTGTTTCTGTTTTAAGAAGAATTCAGTAAAATAGTTAGAAACGAAAATGATAGATAATTAGAAAGTATTATCTTCTCAACCAAACACTAATGAAGTCAGTTGGAATGGCAGTTAAAATTCAGTGATTAAGCTTCATAAGTGCCATGTTAAAAGATGTATACTAAAGTAATATACTCATTCACATTTGAGATATACTGATCACATATAACAACATTTTTCAGATTAATATGCAAAATCAGGGCAGTTGTTATAGTATAAAAGAGTCAGAAATGGATGCTTGGATCTCAAGGAAAGGCTTAACCACTTCTCTTTAAAATGCTATAGGGTTGGTCTTCGTCAGAACAGCCTTCCAGGGCTAGAGTTTTAAAACCTCATAGAACTGACAGTATACAGCTAGAGCCTCCTACAGAGACAGCCCCTTTTCAGGTTCTGGCAGATGATGAATAATTAATTATCTAAAGTCTGAAGTCATCCTATTAGCATCAATTTCACTACACTGAGAGAACTTACACAAAACCTGTAATAATAAAGTACATTATTGTAAGGGTTAAGGGGGTTATGGACTGGACAACCGGTAGGGGTCATCCCTATTTCTGTTTGTGTATGTGGGGTTTTATGGGTTAAGCTGGGGCTCGAATGACGTTATTCGTCTCAGCTGTTTTGTGTTGGACTTGTTATTGTCCTGTTATTGGTGGGAATATGTTGAAGTAATTTATTTAAGTTCAATTGAGGTGGACCGACAACCACGTGCTGATTATGTTTGATTTTGATTCTAATGTTTGATTCTGTAAATAAAAGTCAACCTGCCAAAATGGAAACCTGCCTTCGTGCCTGCTCTCACTTGGGAAGAGAGGGAATACACATTATTCCATTATAAAGGCTAGATTTAACATTGTGCACACTTTCTTCAATTTGTGTGTGTGTGTGTGTGTGTGTGTGTGTGTGTGTGTGTGTGTGTGTGTGTGTGTGTGTGTGTCTTACTAGATGTTGTTTAAGTTTGGGCATCATCTTCTTCAGGATGCGGTCATGGTGCTCCTGGAAGCGCATCAGCTTTGGAAATCCTGGCACAAAGAATCCTAAACACATAAACAGACATACTTTAGTGCTCTCGATATTACATTTGATTTCACAAACGAATGCAACTGAACAAGAGACGAAATGTGTTCTGGTCCAGTTGTTACAGCGAATAACATCGAAGCTGTTAGCTACTCACAGTAGATCCTCACAGCCGTGCTTTCATTTACATTCACTCTGTACTGACATTTACATTTCACTGTTTTTACATTTAACCACCTCAAGTGTGTTGATGCATTTCATACAACATATTTGGAAAGTAAAAGATAACCTGAAGCAAGGAAGTCCTGAATATTGTTTCAATTAAAAAGTAGTTCTGGTGGTTTAAAGTGAAGTCACCATTGTTCTTGCATAGTAAACAACAGTCAGTAGAATGATGCATGTAAGGTGAAGAACAAACAAACAAACAAAAAAGTGTGTAGTTGGAGTTACCAGTTGTATAAATTACACAACCCACATGTAAATAGATATGCACAAACATAAAAATTCGAGGTTGATATAAATTTTTGCTCTGCCTGAAAAAACGAATGTCTCATTCAATATCATTTTGAATTTTTTTTTTCCCCAAAAAGATTCTGAAGTTACTGTGCATTTTTAATAAATGACAGTTTAAGCTGAAGTACTGGTACAGATTTGAGTTTGTGTAGGACATAATGGTATAAATATATGTGATGTGTGTTTGTGTATGTGTGTACCATGCATGGCGTGTTTCTGTCCTGAGAGCAGTTTGACCAGGGCCCAGAATGCATCCTCTTCATTCATATAGATGAGGAGAAGAGCTGTGATCTGACTCATTCCTTGACAATATCCCACCTCCTACACAAATACACATACACATTTGGTTCCAAAAACTGAAGCATATTGGTGAGGTATAAGCTTCCAAACGAACAATTATAGGTGAAAGCTAAAAAAAAAAAAAAAGTCTGGGAATAAGAATAAAGTAGATCACGTTTAACCTAGGCACGTCTGACTAAGCTTTCACATAAGCACAATGTAATTTTTGAGCAGTTTAAAAGAAAACTTCATGTCGATTCTGAAACTGCAGAACGGCCAGTAAACGATAGATTTCCCTTGCTGGTGTTCAAACCAAACTGCAACTATTCCCATGGGATGATTTGTCAGAAGGAGCTAACACCTCCCTAACAAAAAGCTCACCAGGTTACATAACTAACACTAGTCAATGCACGGTCACGGTCACTAATATTTATATAGCTATATAATAGCTACAATATTCATATTTTTGCAGAACATTTACTATTTGTTACAGTTATTGTTGTTGCAGTTCACGTTAAAAACACAAGTTAATGAAATTCATTCTGCTTCTGAAAAGACTTGTGCCATGAATTACAATGCATTAAATCAAGATGTTTATCCTCTGCTTTAACAAATAAAGGAATGAGCTTCATCTGGGACATGGTCTTCAACAACCGTGAAAAACACAGATGTGTTCAGTAGAATATTGAAAGGTGGCAAATTTCACATGTGAACGCTCACTGAATTACAAGCAAACAATTTCCAAATCAACTGAAAAAGCTTATTTAGACCAGACTCTTTGGCAGGCGAACCAGAGAGATACTAAAAACGTAAACAGAGAAGCTCTGGTGGAGATGACCACAAACAGAAAGATATGGTGATATTTTCACTACAGCTTGCTGTATATATCCGGTGGTTTGTTAAAGTGGCTACTGAACATTACACCAGGTAATTATCCTAGGTGACAATGTGATTTAAGCAAAGTAACGGGAGTTGTAGAAACTCACCCTATTGTACATAGAGTATGCTGTAAGGACGTGGAACAGGTCCTGCTGCCTGTAAGCAAACAAACACATGCGCAGACACATTTAATTAAACAACCAAGATTCCACTGAACTGATTTCAGCAAATCACGGCCATCGTTCAAACAGTAAAAAAAAACACTGTTTGAAAAGGCTGGTTGTCCTTCAGTGAACATTTGTGGCCTCACTATCTCTGGGTGGGTAGGTTGCTGCTAAACTAAACAAAGGATGCTGTATGTCTGGTGTGGGAGAGGCATACAGCAGTCGATACAGAGTGAACATAAGATATTTTGCTCTGTTCTTAATCTAGATGAATAGTAAGAAGGCCGTCATTGCGACTGGTATTTTCCTGTTGCACTTCTGAAATGTTAAAGAAAAAAAAATTGTTTATATTTAGCCAACTAGTAGCTAGTTAGATGTGATACAAACCCCCCCACCCCCTTAGTCGTGGGCACTCTTTGGCATTTTGCTGGTACAATAGGAGGAATAGGAAGTGACCAGTCGCCCTCTAAACTGGCACAGGTTACTGTTCCCCTCACCTTGAGGTACCAGCAACACTGAAATGGCAACATTCCAGCAGGGTAGTAATAGGGGAGACCAAGATAGCAGATGGATTTGCCAATGACAAACCTGGGAGAAAATAAATAGGGAAAACTGGGTAAAAGTACTTTGTCTGCAATGGTCTGAAAATGCTCTAATCTTTGCTAAAATCCATTGGCATTCTTTGGGCAAATTCCATTCAATTGGTATCACCATAAATTAACACATTGTTCTCTCTCCTCTCTCCTTCTCACTCATGCCCACCTGAAAACACAATAGCCAGCCACTTCTGTGTTTATTAAATGTCAAGTGTCAAAACCACTCCTGGAACACAACATGCAAACTTGACACTGGCATTAAAATGTTGAACATTAAAACACAAAAACAGGACAGCACTTTCCCCAGGGACAGAGTACAAGAACAATGTGCATGCTGTAAAACACTACGTCTGATCTTGAGTGTATGCAAAATGTGAGTGTCTGTGTTTAATATGTGGCTAAATAACTATGACATGGTACTTATGTGTGTTGTTCAGCCCGTGTGTGTGTGTGTATACTCTTAGGTCCATAAGTATTCGGACATTGCTTAATTTCATATTGCATGAATCAAGATGTGACAGAAGTGTAGTGTTTAATTTAAGGGGTTTTGCATTAAGCTTTCAGAAATTAGTCATTTTACAAAATCTCTCAATTTAAATGTGTTTTATAAATTAGACAAAAATCCTTTGCAGTGAACTCTGGAATATATGGCCATCACCAAATGCAGAGTTTCCTCCCTTGAAATGCTTTTTCAGGCCGCCTTCAGTTGCTGGCATTTCTGTTTTGTCTTAAGTAACTGAAAAGCTGCTCTATTGGGTTTAGATCAGGTGACTGACTAAGCCATTGAAGAATATCCAATTCCTATACCTTCAGAAACACCTGGGTTGCTTTCACAGTATGTTTTGGGCCATTATGTATTTGTACTGTAAAGTACTTGCCAATACATTTTACAGCATTTTGCTGAATCTAAGCAGAGAATGGCCACATAGACTTCAGGATGCATCCTGCTCGGGAAAGGCGCTATATAAATAAAAATTATTATTAATATTATTATTAGTCACATCATCAATAAAAACCAGTGATCCAGTTCCACAGGCCCATGCCATAACACTGCCTCCACCATGTTTGACAGATGATGTGGTGCGTCGGATAATGAACTGTCCCTTTCTTTCACCATACTTTCCCCATCATTCCAGTTCGAATTGGTCTTGGTTTTCTTTGTTCAAAGAACCTTATTCCACTACTGGGCAGACTTTTAAAATTTTCTGGCAAAGTCGCAATTTTGCGTTCCAGTTTTTCCAGTGTTGCCAGTGGTTTGTATCTAGACGTAAAACCCTCTGAATTTACATTAATGAATACATATCTCAAGAGTGCTCTTGACCTGACTAGATGTTGTGAAGGGGCATTCTTCACCAAGGAAAGAATTCTGCAATCATCCACGCAAGTTATCTTCCAGGATATCCCAGGCCTGCTGTTACTGATGTGTTCACCAGTGCATTCCAACTGCTTCTCCGATAGGCTTACTTTGTTTTTTCAATGTAATGGTGCCCTCCTCACTTACATTGACACAGAATTTGCATTTGATAGCTTTTCACTGGAAGTATCAAATGCAAATTCGGTGCTTTGAATCAACTGCAGACCTTTTATCTACTTAATTTGTCATGGGATGACTTGGGAATGGGCCACATCTGACCAAGAAACTGCATTTTGAGAAAATAATAAAATTGCATTGATGTCCAAATACTCATTGACATTGTGTGTACATGTGTGTGTCACCTACTTGACGTCATAGCGGCGCATAAACATGATGTGGTCTCTGTAGGTTCGGTTCACATCCAGATCGATCTGACGTATATCAGGAGATAATTCTCTAGCCCTCAACTTCAGCTTCTGCAGACAGATAGGTGGAGAGAGAGAGAGAGAGAGAGAGGTGGAGAGAGGGAGAGGTGGAGGTGGAGAGAGGGAGAGAGGGACAGTGAGAGGGAGGGAGAGAGAGAGAGAGAGAGACAGAGAGAGAGAGAGCTCTTAATAATAATGAACTCCAGCTTAATTAAATCAACACCGCAGCCTATGGATCTTACAACCAGGCTGCAGTGCTGATCTACTGCAGCAAGCGTGTGCACACATACACACACACACACAGGCTGCACAAGGCGAGCACAAAGCTAATTAGGCTACTATACCAATAACCCCTTCATTAAGTACATCTACTTTGTAATGTAAATGTATTGACCCTGATTATACAGAACAACCAGAGATTAGCTATTACTTGGGTGGATTCTTGTTAGTACAGCAAGGAGACTAGCGTGATAATATTGCACCTCTATGTCTTACAAAGTGGAACACACACAGCAGTGCTGATGGGAGGAGTTACTACTTGGCTGAAAATTCAGACAATCCAGTGGTCTGTGTTCAGAACTATGCAGTAACCTATAACCTGTCATCACTGTGATCCAATACATAGCCGTGTCACTCCTGTGCTCAGTTGTGGTCTACAGTGGTCCTATTGATTGGTGAATGGGGTAAAGGGGGGTAACAAACAATGCAGAAAAACAGATGGACTACAGTTTGTACTTATAAAATTACAAACTGCATTTATATGGTAAATGGAGTAAAAGAAAAAAGAAGAACAAAAAGTGCACACATAAGGTCAATGTACCTTACAATGTGGCTTGTCAGTGTATTAAATGCCATAATAAAGTAAACCTTTGATGTGGTTAGAGTAAGGCTGTATTATTTACAAAAACAGCTACAATAAAGGCTTAGTTGCACAATACATACTTTTAATTTTAACATTGTGTCCTTTATATACAGAGCTATGCAAGTGTGGCATTCAATTTATCTAGAAAATAAGTGTAAATTTGTTCACAAAGAATAAATATAAATAACGTTAGTGATGTTATGTAAATATTCATATCCCATACAGAGTTTCTATACACATTATACAAACGATACTAAATATTTTATTCACTGGACCATTTCTACAAAATGCTAAAAAAGGAGATAGAAAGTTTTGTTCTGACAGCGATGACATACACGTACACACATACAAAGCACTGCAAGGCCAGAAGGCATAATGAAGTAAAATGTTGGCAGTGATTCATGACCAACTGCACTGTGTTGCTTTTGGAAAGCGCTTATAGCACTGCTGGAAAGGAAGTTCGCTCTGTGGTTGCACAAAACCACATAACTACTGCATACTAAACCACAGGAGGACGGAGCGAGGATGGCTATTTCTGAATACAATATTTATGCTGTGTGTGTTTGAGTTTGTGCATAAAATACCATATACCAGATCAGCTACCTGAAGGAAACGCTATATTTTATTCCAGATATGCTACCTACTTGAAGAAAATACAGTTTGATATCAGGAAGTTCTCTACAGAAGTGTGTGTTTGTGTGTGTGATGCTTTAGTGAGATTTAGTTAAATATATCTCTAAATAGATCTGTAAAGTATGTGTGAAAAGTAGGGACAGCACTACAGTACAAGTCCTCACAAATCCACACATCAGTTTGAAAGACATACATATATAAGCAGAAAATCTATGGTTGTTTACTAGGATTAAATTTAGGGTTATGTGTAGCATTACTCATATACAACAAAATATCCTTAATATTTTTACAATATTCTCTATGGGGCAGCCGGTAGCCTAGTGGTTAGGGCATTCGCCCTGTGATCAGGAAGTCGCGGGTTCGATTCCCAAGACCACTAAGCACCTCTGAGGTACCCGGAGCAAGTACCACGCACTGCTCCCCGGGCCGTGTTCCTGCTGCCCACTGCTTCACTTGGTGAATGGGTTAAATGCAGAGGTGGAATTTCATGCTGTTCACACTGTGTGCTGTGGTGTGTTCACGTATGACAAAATGGTCACTTTCATTTTCTACTATGCGTTTATGTGTGAGGATGTGTTTGTACCTCATAGAAGTCCTTCTTCTCCTCCTTGATTTTAGGAATGTCGAGGAGTAAACACCACACCTGGCCCCGAAGCTGCAGCGGAATTCCTTTATAGACCCTCCTTACCAGCTGTATGGACACACAGATTATTCATCATCACTGAACCTCAAAATGTAGCACTTTATACCCTTTAGTTTGAGTGAACAAACACAAGTGAACAACTTTCAGCCAATATTCAGCCAATATATACAACGATTAAAGAATCAAATCAAACTCAAGACTCCCCAGTCACTACAGAAACCAGTTTGTAATTATGCTGGTGGCCATCCCTGTTAGTCATATTCTACTGCACCTCAGTGTCTTGATTGCTTTGGGTGGTGGATTATTGTCAACCTGGCAGTGATTCTGATGTGTGTAAAAATCACAGCAACACCACTGTGCCTGTTATACTCATATCAGTTGCACACAAACTGTGTGCCGCTGCAATTCAAATAATATTTTGTCATTAGGAATCCTGTGGTCAGAAATAGACCAGTGATAAATGAGACAGAGAGAGACTGATACATATCAACCCTTTGGAGGTACCCCCAGGTATACTGATGCCTGCCCAAGTATAATTGAGAATATGTTTAAACAGCATAGCATATAGTACCATAATGAGATGCTTTGTGATGTGATACAGTCCTTCACCACAGCATATTTCAAATCTGTGGAAAGCACAGTTAAAGTGGTGTGTCTAATAGAGTTTCTAATGGAGTGGATAGTTTGTGACTTCATACTGAGCACATAACACCCCCGGAACCACGCCGAAACAAAGACCCTGGCACGGACACCCTGACCCCCCCCCCAGACCGCAGCTATGGTTATTGGCTATAGGCTAGTGACTAACAAATTGGTAAAATAAGATTAGAACTCTAAAACACATAAAAATATACCCCAGTAAATCACTGATATACTTTCTCTCTCTGATGTCATTAGTTCATCTGGCACTAATAAGGAACGACAGACTGAGACAGACAGAAAGAGAGTAGGGGGAATAGAGAGAGAGAGAGAGAGAGAATGAGAAAGAGAGAGAGGGACGGGGGTGTGAGAGAGAGATGTATGTGAGGTGACACAAACGGGGGACAAACACTGTTTTTTTCTATCCTCATTCATCTGCATTATTTTATTTCTTGCATGTCTTTCCCCAAGGGCAGGTGTGTGTGCTTGTGTGTGTGCATGTGTGCGTGTGTGTGTGTGTGCACGGGCAGTACTGATGATTGCAGATGTGCTCGTTCATCAGAATGACATTGTGATGATGATGATGACAAAATTCATGATGGTTCCAGATCAGCACCAAGCTGAGAGTTATAATACAACTTATAGATTATATGCCACATAGAGTGTGGATTTATTTGTGTGTGTGTGTGAAACATTTAATCAACTTTTCCTGTATTCATAACGCTTTAAAAACACATTCATTTACAGAATTTTGTGGTACACGTGATGCCTTAGGTTTGTAATACTGTTTGAAGCAGTTACAGCTACATGTATAACACTTTATGAGGCATGAATGTATGATGCAATATTTTATACTGCACAATAATAATCTGTTCATAAGAACATCATTACTGATGATTGCAAATGTGCTCATTTGTCAGAAGGATGATCATGATGATGTTGACAAAATTTGAGTGTGAGTGAGAGAGTGTGTGAGAAAGAGAGAGAGATAGTGTGTGTGAGAGAGAGCCACTGCCACTCTGTGTAATTGTGTGTAAGCCAGACTCCTCAGTTGCATGAACTGTGGAGTGACTTTCCCACATCAAATGTTTTCTCTTTGGTTTTGTAAGAATTTGATGCAGTTCAGTTCCCAAATTTAAAACAGGATGTTATACACAGCTTGTTTGATTACTTTTTACAATAAACTATGTGCTATTGAGTCCAAAAATGACAAAGTTGTGTGTCCTGTTTGTGAATCACTACTAAGATGCGTACTGTCCCCACACACTACTCCCCAGCGCCGTGTTCCTGGCTGCCGACTGCTTCACTTGGTAAGTGAGTTAAATGTAGAGGAGGAATTGTGTGCTGTTCACTCTGTGTGCTTTCCCTAATGACCTGGCATAATGTTCCACAAAATCTTACATGTACAATTGCATTACAATATTCATGTCTACAGAGATCTTATCTACAAATATTTTAATGCACTGGAAAGCATGGAACGTGACTTTATAAAGTCATACACTATTAATACATTAGAAGTAATTAATAACTACTAAACAACAAGTCAGGAGGACAGTTTTCTCCGTTTTTGGAGGGTTCGCTGTTACAGAAAACACACACACTCATACAGACCTTGTCACTGTACTTGTACTTGTCCCAGCCTTTTAGCATTTTCAGCCACTTTTCTGCCCTTTCCAATTCCAGATGCTTTTGCTGAAAAAAGAATAAAAATAGTTTTTAATGACTAAACAATCATTTCAGTCTTGAAATTACCATAGGCACCACAGCTGGCTTTCCGATTTAGGAAGTAACACAATCATTCAAGTAAGAACTGAACCTGATATCACGGCAAAAGACGTGTAACTTTTCAGATTTTGATACTTTGATACTCAGATCTAATTACTTTTACTCTGAAAATCTCTTCAACAAAAACTACTTTGAAAACATGGTCTTTGTTAACATGATCTGATTTTTAACTAAAATAGTTGCAATGACTTCAATGATGAAAACCTCAAGCAGAAAATCAGGCTTCTGAGTATCAATAATAATTTTAGCTGAAGAGGACAGGTGTGAAGGTAATCAGTAGTATGCACTGTGATCTGACCACATATGGCCACATTCTTTTACAAGTGTATACAAAAATATGTCCTGGGCCACACTGAGAGCTTACTCATCTGCGGAACTGGAAGTAAATACTCATTCACACACAGATGGCTTCACATTATTTGCTTTGTTTTCTTTTCTTGTTTTGATTTCCTCTTCTTCATGTAATTACTGGCAGACCGGCAGCAAGTGCATCGCCGTCTCTCACTGAAAAGGGTTTTAGTGGAAAATCTGAGCCTATAACTACTATTCTGGTAAGTTCTTGTCAGAAATAATGTCAAAAATAATGTATGTTTTCCGCAACCATTGAAAATCAGGCCTTTCTTAACTAAAATCAAACAAAACCATGGCTCAGCATTTCTAGGATTATGGTGAAGATCTTTTTTCTCACCTTTTCTTCCAGAGAGTTATGTGCTGGAAGTTCATTTTCACTGTAAAAGAGACACACACACACAAACACACACACACATTCAGATTCAGTGAAATTGCAGCATCTCAGTGTCTCATTATTTCATCATTTTCCCAGCAGAACAAAACATCCTCCTCCAAATTAGTTTTTTTCCTTGTTTCCTCATACAGATATTTCTTAAAATTGCAAAAGCGACTGAAAACATTTTCTATTATTATTTTATGTAACAAATGAGCACAAAGGTCTCATAACGGCATAGCAGTGCTAGGGAGGAACTGCAGCAAATCCACATGATATGAAATCTCCCTGCTGCTGATGTCAAGCCCCAGCTCCCTCGGCACGAAAAAAGGGAATTTATCTGTTCCACAGGAAGTGGACGCATTAGATAAATAAACATCACTATGGCAACTCGTCCTTGACGCCACCCCTGCCAACAGTGTTAAAGCGACAAATCATCATCAGTGATACAAACAGGAAACGCTGGATCAGAGCAGGAGGATTTCCAGTCATGAAGGAAAGTCCGCACTTATAAATTTACATGAGAAAGTTAAAGATATGTTTGTACATGAGCCGACACCATTATGTCTGTTACAGAGCAGGCTTGCTGCTCCAATAGGCCAATAGATGAGATTCTGATTCTGAGCCTGATGACATTATGTCAATTGACACCGTCAGCTGTTCTAGTGTTAATTAGGACTTCTGGAACTGGAATAAAATTAACTACCATGATAACTGATAGTAGAACCAACTCGCCACAGTTATAGAGTTTAAAAAAGGACAGAGCATAGTAAAGTAAGTAGTACAACCGAGGAGTACAGAACAGTACAATGGATGACTTAAAGGACAATAGAGGGGCAAAAAATAAAATAATCGCATCATCTTTTCCAAAAAACACCTTGATGGAACTTTTTGTGAGACATATGGTGTATAGATATATAGCATTCCACAAAATTAACATCGATCCCACAGTCATAAAACAAGCTCTGTACCACAAAATTCTGCAAGACACTGGAAGTGCATTTAGTTTAACAATTATGCAAAGTGTGTCCAAACAGAAAAACTGGTTTTGGTCAGTTTTCCTACTATAGCGCAGCGTTTTCCAATACTACACTGGTTACTTTTTAATCTTTTTCAGGTAAAAATTTGCCTGTCGTTGGACACAGCAGAAGAATTAATATAATTCTCTCTCTGTTATGCTGTTATCTCACTTCCTGGATCCAGTCAGCAAGATTGTGAGGTCATGTCCTGTCTTGTTTTGTTTTTTAGCCCGATCATAATCTCTCACTTCCCTCCTCACTCTGTCTCTCTGTAGAGTCTTTTGATACTGCCCACCTCAGGCCTCCCTTTTTCTCTCTACCACCCTCTTTCTCTCAATCCTCTCATCCATTTCGCCCTTCCTTTCCTAACCATTTTAAATCCATGTACTCTTTGACCATCTAAAACCAGCCCGCCTGGGTTTCTCTCTGGCAGAATACACTACTTCTCCTCATTCCCTCTATGATTGTGGCTTCCTGCTCTGCCAGCCACATGTGGCACCCTATAAATATCCCAGAATGCACTGCTGTTTAAGAGGCCTGGGAAAACCACAGACCTCCCTGCCAGGAGAAAGTGAGAAGCAGACAGGAGAGAAGGAGGCCAAGGGAGCTAAGGGGGACTTACAGACTGAATATGAGTAGAGAATAGGGATAACAGACAAAATGGAGGAATAAAAAAGGAATTGAAAAGAATGCACAGGAGTATCTATAGAGATCTATATCTGTATAAGTATAGAGAAATACGGATGAGGATTATAGAGATCATAGAGTAGTACAGAGAGATACAGAGCAATATAGACAAGTACAGCGCAGTACAGAGGACCACAGATGGTACAGAAGAGAATAGAAAGGTAAAGAGTGGTATAGAGGAGCATGGAGCAGCATATAAGAATACAGAACAGTACAAAGGACTACAGACAAATGAACAACATACAGAGCAGCAAACAGCAGTAAACATTATGGTTAAATTCTTAAAACTATACAAACTGATTTTTTTCATGATAATATCCAGGGTTGCTTTTCCGGGCCCCCTGTATTATTTTCAGGCCCCCTGTACTGAGGTTTGAGTGTCTTACTGCAGGAAGCCGAAGCGGTCCACCACCTTGTAGAGGTCATAGTTCGCCTCCTCCCACGGCTCCACCGTTACACCTTCTACACCCTGATAAAAGAAGAAAAGAATCAGTGAACACACAGATATGCGTGTGTGTGTGTATTTAAATGTGGCTGACAAACAGGTCTAAAGTCTGGATGTGCTTTTTAAAATGGGGTGTCAGCATGGTAAGACGACTACACCAGATCTGTCCAAGTTGAACTTAGTTACCAAGCATCACTAAAACTACTGAAGATGCGAAGCTTCTTTAAATCTGAACATTCCAATTATGTGCCCAAAAAAATGACCTTTCATTCACATAAAAAATAATTATTGGACAACGCACTCTAAACTCACATAGGAAAAACAATGTCCAACGAGTCAAATTAGATTGTTGCTCTGCAACAGCAGCTATCAAATCAGGTAGCTGTTGGTGGTGTGTAGATATGTCAGTTAGCAACTCTGGTAACACAATTAAGGAATCTCTGGTATAACATTCAAGAGACTGGCCCAGTGAATAATTTCTGTTAGTCCATTCCTCGTAAAATTTTCATTCAGTGTAAAGAGCAGAACATTTAAATTATGTAAAAAATAACACTACAAATGGAGATACAAGGTTTTGTTCTGACACCTTCAATGTTTTTTTTTTTAACATGGCTTATGGTTTGAACTAGAGGTCGACCGATATTGAATTTTACCGATACCGATAGCTAGGTTGGTCCATACTTGCCGATAACCGATTAATTAACCGATAGTTTTTAAGGAGGA
>JBBPDC010190937.1:0-14959 GCA_037974485.1 Hemigrammopetersius urotaenia
CACACACACACACACACACACACACACACACACACACACACACACACACACACACACACACACACACACACTTACCTGCAGGCAAAGCTTTTAGTGCAGGCAACAGGTCACTTTCCCATGAGGCCGTGTGCTCCGTTTTAACGGTGTTGTGACAGAGGAAGACAAAAGATTAGGACATAAAACAGAGGGATTGATTTCAGAGCGCAAATGAGGGACACCAAGAGAAATATTACAATTCTAACGAAGCCTTTCCTGTCTTGCATGCAGCAGAGGTCAGGGAAGGTCAGGATTAGCGTTACGTTCAGGGTGGTTCACCTCTTTAACTTATTCACCTTTCACTTCATGTCGTTTTCTGTGCAGTAAATTGACCGGAGAAAGACCAAAATATGTATTGGTGATAATTCAAGCACTATTGAATGGCTTAAACACTAATCCGTGAATAGTGAGCGCAATCAAACGCAGTGTAGGCCTCATCCCAATGACCAAGTACTGTACAAAAGTCCTGATCCAGCACTCATTTCTTCATATTTTACTTTGAATCACCTTACTGCTGAAAATAATACCCATCAAACTGTCTTTTCTTTGGCATATTGAGTAGAAATAAGAGCAAATGTTTTACTGACAGACTATAAAGTGCCTAAAGATCCAAGGAGCCTAGATAAAGGAGTTCCAACCACTCAGCATTCAGCACCACCAGTATACTGATCACCGCCTGCTCATCTGCTCCTGGTTCAGGACTTCAGTTAGACGAATAATTCATACGTAGGTCACTGTGTGTCTTAACCAACAGAAACATTCCTCTGAAACTGGTCAGGTTCAGGGACTGGACTGGAAATGTCTTTAAAAGTCCTTCAGGAAGCCTGGAGAACTGTTCCTCAAGACCACATTAAAAATACAAGAAAGTCTGGCTCTTTAGAAGCAAAAGATGAAGGCTCTTGACCATTTGGATAATACCGTATGTTTTCAGGTTATCCCAAATTAAGTAGAATCCATTGCAAACTATCTCTGTATTTTAAAGAGATGGCTGGACTTAAACATCTAGGAAATTAAAGATCCGAAATCAAATAGTATCACTAATGCATGTTGAATAATAATAATAATAATAATAGTAACAACAACAACAACAACAACAACAACAACAACAACAACAACAACAACAACAACAACAATAATAATAATAATAATAATAATAATATTTGAACAGCACTACACTACCAGTATGTTTCAATTAAGGTGTTTTTGAAGGGAAAGGGAGCCATTCACTCACAGCAGCACAAACCAGTCTGTAGTCTGTATTGTTAGTTAACTGTGTACAATTATAGATGTTTATAAAAGGCATTGTATGTTCATTTTATATAGAAATTTATTCTAGATATTGTTCATCATCTTGCAACCTACAACATACAATAGGGTTTAAAAGTCTTTTACTCTTTAAAATGATTGATCATTAGAACAACCATAAAGAAACATTAATACACTAAAACTAACAAGAATGTAATCTGGTTCCCACCATATTGTGTGTATTTGTATGAATTTGTTACATTTCATCACAAAGGCTTGATTTAATTTAAACATTTCCAGACAAATTTCTGCAACATGTTTTGGTGAATTCAACCTTTATATCTCTTTAGAAAAGAAACAAAATGTTGCAGGAATTACCCAAGGAGATCACTATATTTATATTATAAATTAATCAAGATAGTTGATTAATTGAACAAATAGAGGCAGGTGATAGTTCCTTTCAGATTTGTTGTATCTGAAAATATGAATATTTCATACACTATTGGATTTTCCTATTTGGATTATCCAAATCTATTTTTTTTAATCTATTCAGTAATAATTGTTTTATTCTTTTATATTATACATGTGTATGCTCACTTAAGCAGCTTTTTAAAATTTCCACATGAACTTAAACTTAAAAGTTACATTTTTAGTTTAAAAAATATACTATACTAAACTAAATAAATATTCAAATGGTTATACTATTAGTAAAATAAAATTCAATTTGGAACAAAAAATGCAGTACATAGTTCTTATTTAAATGTTTTTATTGTATTAGATCATGTCATTTAGAAGCGGGGGCAAACTTTTAAACATTCATTTTGTTTAATAATTTAATCTTCTCCAGCTACAAAAGCATCTCATAGAACTGCTTGATAAAACATCAATGTGTGAAGGTGCCTTAAGTGCCTTAAGAAAATGTAGATGTTTCTAAAAATATTTTTTTTTCCATTTTGCCATTCGTATGCCTAATACACAATACTTGTGTTATTACACAGTTTTAGTAGCTTCATTAAAATACTAAAAGGGAAAAATTTGTAGAAATAGTCATACATTATTTTTTTCAATAATGAGATCTGCACATGGAAGTGTCTTCAGATTTTGTAATGTTTTGTCATTTTTATTCTAAATACTCAATTGTGCTTTTGTTATTTCAGTTGTAATAACTTTTTTTCTATGAGGTATTAAGTAGTAGAAATAAAAAGTTGTTATTATTATTATGATTATTATTATACATGCATAGGGAGATATCTATTATATAATTTATATAATGTTTTGCCATTTTTTAACTGATTGCATAATTCTGCCTGTGTTTCAATTTTAATTACTTCATTAATATTCTACAAGGGAGAAAATAGTCGAAATATTCATAAATAACCATTCTCCTGTAATTAGGTGTGTCTGAGCTCCTGACTGATGGCCTGGATGTGTGTTTATGACAGTGTGAAGTGAGCGGTGAAGCTATTATTCTCCCCATTTACCCAAAATGAGAGGAAATAAGGAGAATTTCCCTTCTTTCCTCTCAGGTTTTGTCCGAGCCGTTGGTGCCGGCCAGTGGGTTTGAATAGGTTCTGTGTTGTCGTGTTGGGGAGCGCTGTTCCACACCAGCGAGTGGTTGCACAGCCTGACGGGTGACGGAGCCTCCAGCAGCCCGGGCCCAGCTCTGCTCTAATCCCTCCACAGATGGAAGGGACAGATACCTGTCTTTCATTCTTTTGTCCTTCTTCTTTGGCCTGCTTTCTGCCATTCTTTCCTCTGTTTGTTTTTAAAGAAGCTCGACACAATAGAGCAGGCACTAACGATATTGTTAGAGGGTCTTTTTCTTTCTTTCTCATTTTTTTGTCTTCTCTTATTTCTCTCATTCATTTATTTATAGTCCTGATTTGCTGGAAGGTTTCTCCTTTTTCTTCTGAGCTAAGGGCTATTAGAGAATTGTTCAGGGTGTGTTTTGTTGTTTTGTTGAAAGAAGTGAACATTTTATGATAAAATTTTATGGTGTTTTCTGGCATTTTTAGCGCCCTGTATAAATATTTTGAAACAAGTGGTTCTTGTAAGTGGTTCTTTAGTAAGAGCAGTGGTTATAGAGTCATATGCAATGAATTGTTATGGGGAAAAAAATCTAGAAATAATTTGTACATTTTTAATTATATTTTTACATAAATAGAAAAAAAGTTATTATTCCTTATTATTCTGCAAATTAACACAAATTGTCCTTTAAAATGTGTGTTGTCTGTATGGTTGGGCACTTCTTTACACAAGGAAAGTAAAAAACTAAACAAAAACATTGGCCATAAGCACTCAGACTTTACAATAAGAAACTTCATGTATTAATTGTGTATAAATTCATGACATTTTGCTTTATAATAATAATAATAATAATAATAATAATAATAATAATAATAATAATAATAAACTTATAAACATAAAACAACCACAGCTGGATTAATGCTCATTTCAATCCATCCTCCCCCTCTCCCTCTCCATCAGTTCTCTTCTTCACCTTGTTTTCCTCTCACTGTTCAAGATGTTAAGGGCCACATGCTGCCATGCGTCCTCTGGAGCCGAGACAGTGTTAAAATATTAACCGGCCGAGCCTCATTAGCTCTTACTGCCGCCTGCACTGCCAATAAAGTCCTTCTGGCCACACGGGCGCTGCGGTAACAACCGGACGTCCAGCTCCCCTGCTGCTGCAGCCTTTACCCAGCGAGGGGTCTCTTTCTGTGGCATTGGACAGCAGCACCAACCCCCGCAACCCTCCTCCTCCTCCTATGGAGCGGAGATATGGAGAGATGTTAAGAACCGATGAATCTTCTAGATAGAAAGGAAGAGGATGGACCATAATTGTAGACATCTGGAAGTGGCCAGTCTGGTCAGTTGGCACTAAGTTAGCATGTTAAACAGACAACTGTATCTTTCTTTGCTAAGAATGACAGATAAAAGAACCGCCTTGAGAATAAAGCCCATATTGGATGGCCTTATTTGGCTGTTGGCATTCGCCAACACCATCTTTGAACACAAATTTCAATATGTGTCGATACGCCCAATGCCAACTTGTGACATTTGTCTTCTTTATTCACCAAAAAACACAAAATTCATTTTAAAAGACCATCTTCCAACCTCATCTCCCATAATTAAATGGTTTTGGTATTATAAAGACAGACATAAGTGAACTCAGTTCTGTTTGGCCACTCTGTGTCCTTCATTGTGCCTCATTCACGGAACCCTGTATAACTTCAGTGTGAAGGAGTGGGGCTAAACTTCCTCTAATCTCAGGCCGTGTCAGAGTTGAAACCTTAGCAATATCTTAAACAGCCTTGGAGGAGAAGTGGCACCAAAATTCACCTTCACTGATAAACACAATCACCCCCAGTTAGCATTCTGTCAATGAACACCTTCATCTCATGGCAAGTCCTCCCCCGTAGACAAAAACGATGAGTAGTCCCATTATAGCACTTTTCCCAACAGCCAAGACTGAGAGTGCTATTCTCTGCTAACAAACAAATTTACCATATGTTGACCATTCTGAGGTCCTTTAATGTCAGATTTTTTCATCACTACTAACCTCCCAAACCCCACCTGATAGAATTATAATTATAATTTGGATCACCAGACAAGTGTTCGATTTTGAACGAGCTATTAAGTGATGAAACAGTTAACGAGTGCTTTAAAGTTAAAGGACAGAATTTGACTTTTCATCATATTTTTCATTTATAGTTGTTCACTCAACAACTGTCCAGTTTAAATATAAAAATCTGCTGTTTCTGATATAAATGATTACGTAGTTTAACCTTAAAATATATTGAGTGTTCTCAGTTTTACAGTAAGCACTATGAAGTGTTTACTGCTGTTTAAGGAACACAGTTCTGTAGAACAAGACATTTTTAAAGCTCTTCGGAAATTAAAACTATCTCTCGTCTGAGAATCCCAGCATCCCGTAAACAAAGTGTTTATTTCTGTGTTCATCGGATTCACACACGCAAACACGGCGCAGGACGCGAAGGAGGTCAGCGGCATCAACGGCTCCACAGTGCCTGGGAACAGGAGAGTGTGTGTGTGTGTGTATGTGTGTGTGTGTGTGTGTGTGTTTGTCCCAGTCTGTTGAGAGTTACAGACTCAGATCCTTCACTGTTAAAGTTAAAGGACAGTCTAGAGTTTGACTCTGCACCACACAACTAATTAATAGGAGTAAGACCTGCACTGTTACAGATTCTCTCATCTTAGAAAGGAAACTTTTAAATAAATATATTTATTTAATATATTTTATTTCACTCAACAACTTTCCAGCGATTACCATTAATGACTATATGCAGTAATAACAATAAGCTTTGTATCTTGAGCTACAATGGATCTGTAGCCACTTAAAGAAGCTCTTGTTTTCTGCTTTGTTTCTGTTCCCACTGAAACACAGTTTGGTTCCGGTTTCCGTCTGTGTCCCGTGTGTGAGATAATGAAGCTGCTGTGGCTTTGTGAATAGTTAACGCTGCAGCGTTCTGGGGTCTGTGTGTGAATCAGGCTAATGATCTCTGGCTCTTAACGTGTCTCCACTCCTCTCCAAGAACCATTGATAGGGGATTAACTTCTAGGTGTCAATCAATCCGGTTGCCCTTCCGCCTCCCTCCTTTCACTCGATCCTGGCCTACAAGGGCATTTAATTGACAGCGGGCTGTGGGATATTCATGTCTGTGTTTTCGTTCCCCTCCTTCCTCTCTTTCATCGCTCTCTTTGTGATCTGTTTGCTCCGCTTCGAGTCATAGGTTGGACGGGTCATTGGGGGATGAAAGGAGAAGAGAGGGGGCAGAACTGAAAGAGTGCTGATATTGAGAGGGGTCACAGATTGGAGTGATGAAGATGGTTGTGGTGGCGTTATGATAGTATTATGTCCTACATGTATTATTTTATGCATGTACTGGTATGCAATGATGTGTCACACTTAACACACACAGACACACCCATATGTTCTACGCGGATCAGGACTCGCGGATCCAGTCACACGCTGATTTTTTTCAAGAACGGAAATGATCGTTTTACGCGGAAATCTCCAGAACTGCTCCCATATTCCCCCTTTTTAGCTTTTTTCATTGCAATATGGTTTTTGTTGCTAATTTTAGTTCTAAATGATTAAAAATATATAAGTTACTAAAAACATAAACAGTAATTCAAATATAAATTCTGCTGCACACCGTCTCTCTCTCTCTCTCACCGGTCGAGCGTTCTGCCACGCATGTCTCTGTCTCTCTCTCTCTCTCTCCTTATGTTTACATTTTTGTTAACCGTAATGTATTTAACTGAATATTAAATAAAATGTAACTGTTCTGGGAGCATATTTGGGAGCATATTTAAGGTTTTTTAGGCATTTTTTAAACAAAACACTGCAATGTGGTTTTTCACTATACATGCATGCTCTAAAAACGCAACCCCCGCGAATAACAAGGGATTGCTGTACACTGTAAGAGTTTAATGGATGTGAAAGTTTATGTACAAGTTTCAGCAGAATAACCATCTCTTCCTTCATCACAGCAGCACAGATTCTCCACAACCTTCCCAGCAATTCTTGGAAACAACCCGTGTTCAAACCCTCCCAGCACCGTTTCAAGCAGCAAACAGTTCTGTCTGATTTGCTAGATGTTCATTTTGAGCAATTTTGATCCGGAGACTGGGGAGGCCAAGACTTTATTCTCTAAACGTTATCTTTTTCTTTCAACTAGATATAATTTTGGCACAATTAAAGATCAACACAAAGTGAAAGTCAGTCACTAAAGACAGACATGATCTCATCAAAACATTTGTGGCAAAAAAATGTGTTCCAAATATTGAAAACCGGTTAGTTACATTTGTTTTAAGTATTTCTAATGCATGTAATATAACCTTGAGCCGTGTATCCAAGGATGGGGCCAAACGTAGTATGTGTGTGTGTGTGTGTGTGTGTGTGTAGCTATTTATCATCCTATTAAATACACACCACACACACACACACACACACACACACACACACACTCCACATATTTAAAGGTTAGTGCAGATACTGGTGGTTAGAGATGTGCAACAGCAAAAAGCCAGATGGCTAATCAGCACTGATCAATAAATCAATCGGCTCAGCTTGTTTACCTTCGTTCTCTCCCACCTGCATACAAACCAGCCTCCCGCCTTTCTCTCTCTCTCTCTCTCTCTCTCTCTCTCTCTCTCAACATTGCTTCTCTAATCCGGCTAATCTGATGGTTCATCATTATTAGTCATCATGTTGCGTGTCATCTGGTGAAGGTTCTGCACTTAAAGAAAATATACGGGTCACTGCTGAGACGAGAAAGAATAATGTTACAGGATTATTCCCGGGTTTTTCTATCCTAAGTCTGTATCTGCTGTATCTAGCTCTAATTTCCACAGTCAGTAAATTCTGCACATTTCTCTGTCCTCAGGAGAGAAGAGAAAAAGTCAATGGGCCACCGCTTTGGAATCAATGGTGGTTTTTTTTCTGCATACATGGAAATGCATGCTGGACAATTTTGAGCTACACATGCTGGTTTATTCTTTTAATGTCAGATTTATTGGATGCATTATTTAGAAGAGTGAGGGTCCAGGGATAGAACACTACCCCAAGTTATTGATATTGAAGACTACAGGCCAATCTCTTTGGGGGACCTAAAACTGCTTGCCGTAATTGGTTGGCATGTGAACTGCATATGGACAAAATTAGTTGTAGATGAAAGTAAAACTGGAAAAAAATAGATTTGTCCCAATTGCCTCCCATTTTAAGTCATATCCAATTCTACCCTCTATCTGGGACCCCCACACCCCCACCAGTCAGAAGAGCCAGCATTAGGAGTGAATGTTCTGCTGGTGGTATGGCCAATGCTTAGGCAGTTACACCACTCAGGAGCCCACAACTTGAGAATTTTGCTCAGAATGAAATATATTTTCATTGCAGCCAATAGAAATTAGGAGGAAGTAGCTCATACAGATTGGGCTCTTCACCCTGAACTGAATATGATGCATGATAATGGAAGGAACCTCTGGAGATCTCTCCTTCGACCATAAGAGTAGAAAAGCAGTCTGAACATTTCAGCCCATTTTGTTTGTTTCCACCATCACCATTGTTAGCCTGGTTGAGTTCACATGAAGTGTTTGTGTTTATTCACAGATGAACTTGTCAAAAGGTTGAAAGAAAGGTGAATTGACTGTTTTTGTGAGGTCACAGATGCTGACACGGCTCCACGGCCTCACCTACTCACACTGAAATTATAGGGAGGGTTTAACTTCTTGTCACAATAAATGGCAGCCAGTCGGAAATGTACATAGATTCTATGTTCTTGAAGTTGCTTTGTACAGTCATGTAATTAAGTTTTGGTACCCAATTCAAATGACGAGGGGATTTTTTGTGATCTCTTAAGAGAATCAATTTTTTAGGTTCATATGGACTTTGTTGGGCACCTTATTTAGGTGGATCTCAGAGGTTTTAGGCCACTTGTTTAATCTACACTACAGGCCAGAAGTTTCACATTTTGAATCAAAATAAACAAAAATGCTGCTCTTTCAAAGTTAGAAGTACGTAAAGCAAATGTAACTGGCTGGTTTTCAATATGAAGTGAAAGTGACAATCTGGTCATACGTGAACACACCACAGCACACAGTGTGAACAGCATGAAATTCTTCCTCTGCATTTAACCCATTTACCAAGTGAAGCAGGGGGCAGCTACGAACACAGCGCCGGGGAGCAGTGTGTGGGGACGGCACCTTGCTCAGGGTACCTCAGAGGTGCCTAGCGGTCTTGGGAATTGAACCCAGACTTTCTGATCACGGGGCAAATGCCCTAACCACTAGGCTACCAGCTGACTATATTTTATAGTCTGTAGTAACACATTTAGCCACAAAGGCTCAAACTATTGGTTTTGAAGAGACACATCAGGTCTGTCTTTAGTGCACTGACCATCACTTTGTGTTGGATCATGACAAAATAGGAGTATCACTCAGTTCTCCATCACACAATTCCTTCTGGTTTACTTATCCCTGGATAAAATATAATTCTTCAACAGGATAATAATCCCAAGCGTTCTTTAAAACTGTGCCAGTTTACAGAGCTGTCTTGTCCTCCCCAGCCTCCAGAACTTTCTCCCATTGAGCTGCAGGGACCAGCTAGAGACCTAAAAGTTCTAAATGAGCTCCAGATAATCGAGACAGAACTGTTTACTGCTTGAAAAGGTGCTGGGAGGGTTTGATACAAGCTATTTCCAAAAACTTCTGGAACGGATCTGGAGAATCTGTGCTGCTTTAATAAAGGTGTGTTATACTGGTGAAACATTTATATCGATTAAACTGCATTTACAGTTTAATCGATATTCTTACACTGTATACACTTCAGTTCCATTTATGTATTTCTAATGTTTTCTTGCAATGTAATTTTTAAAAAGCTTATTATTTATTATGTTTTAATCTGAGGGTGGGCCCAAATTTCTTTCCTGTACTGTTATTATTTGAGTGGCTATGGGAAAAGGCAGTGGCACTCGTGTTTTTCTTCGCAGCATTCAGACTTGCTTAACCTCCTTTCAGCGAAGGTAAAGCCTGGCTACGTTTCGAAGAGGAAATGATGGCAGTAGATTGAGTTAGTTGGCATTTTCCCATTGAAACAATGGACGCTGACGTGAATCCCTGTTCCCACGCAGACCCTTGAAATGGCCGAATGTGAGGAGGAGCGAGGAAACCAGATGTGTTTTTGATTCGGCCCAGGACAAATAAACCTAATCAGGAGAGAAAGAGAAGACAGGAACATACAAACAGGGCTGAAGTGGACGTGGTGTAAACAGAGCAATAAATGTAGACGGACACAAGTTTAGAAAGTGTGTGTCTGTACACACACACACACACACACAAACACACAAACACACAAGGCCATGTGTGACTGACCAAGGTTCCCGAAGATCCCTAAAGAATCCTGTAAATATTGAAGGTCATTAAAGGTCCAGGTGTCCGGTTACTGGTGCTGGAAAAGTCCAATCATACAGATAGATCCTACAGCATTCTAATCCATCTTTCACCTGTATTTTCTGCCCCTTGTTTTCTTATCTATGCTGTTGTTTACATTCACCATATGCCTTTGTTTACCTGATTCAGGTGAGTCTGTTGTCTTAGTCCCACCTTACCCCCCTTGTTTTCCTCTTCACCCGTGTCTTCTTCCTGTTTCCTCCCTGCCCAGGTGTTTCTTATTTGTTAATGAGTATGAATAGAACCCCATTGTCAGTCTAGTTCTGTTGGTCTTAAATGTTTTTGCTTGATATGTTTGCTCTGCTATTTTTCTCTGTGCGTTTAGATTCATATTACTTGCGCAGGTTTTCTTGCTCTGTGATTTTTGATTAGGTGTTTGCTCTGTTTTGGCTCATCTTGTGTTCATGTACAGTAACCCCTCACTTTTACATGGATCAGCAGTTGTGGATTCAGTCTAACGCAATTTTTTTCTGAGAACTTGTCACGGTCTGGTTAGTGGCCGTTTGGGCCACTGCTTTTTTGTTATTTCTGGTCCTTTCTGTTCATGTTTTTTGGAGCTTTTATTTTGATATTTGTTCTTGGTTGCTTTTGTGTCTTGTTTTCTGTTGCGTGCATCATGAGTCCATCACACTTGAGTTATCCTGTTTAAAGCGTTCTGTTTATGATCCTGGTGGCCATCGTGCCCTTTTTCTGTTCTGTTTTAATAAACTTCATGTTGGCATGGATCTGAGCCTGTATTCATGTTCCTGCACGCTTCCAGGTAGCTCCGGGTCTGGGCTTCACGGCCCGACCCGTGACAGAACTGGACTGATAATAGTACGCGGAAATCCCCACATTAATGCGGAAACTCGCTTTTTGCTTTTTAATATATAATTTGCAAGTTTATTAATTTTATAACATAAATATGAATGTAAATTCAGCTACATTTCCATATAAAACTGTATGGTAAAATATAGATACCACTGAACTTAGAGGCAGGCGGTTTGAAAGTGGCCAATCCGAGAACGTTATGTAGTGCATAGACGCAAGCCTACTGCAGCATGACTGCTCCGTGACTTGCCTTCATATTTTAGTATTTTAAACATTTTTTCCCAATTTTCAACAGCTATCTCAGTTTATTTAGTATTTGTAAGATGTGCCCTGTTTAAACATGTGGGTAGACAGTGTTTTTTCAACATTTGTTGGTTACTGTATATGTATTTTACTCCTCAGTCTCTTTGTTTGATCCCCTTTGTTAGTCCATGTGTTAGTTCAGTGTCCTGTTAGTTTCTCATCTAGTCTCCTGTTTCTCAGTCCTGTTTGCGTCTCATCGTGACAACGGTCAATATGTAAAAGGTGACATGTACAACAGGTCATTCATTATATATTTGCTACTAACACTACAACTACTACTGCTGCTACCACTACTACTACTGCTATTACTGCTACTACTACTGCTGCTACTACTACCGCTGCTACTACTACTGCTGCTACTACTACTACTGCTGCTACTACTACTGCTGCTGCTACTACTACTGCTGCTACTACTACTACTGCTGCTACTACTATTACTGCTGCTACTACTACTACTACTACTGCTGCTGCTACTACTACTACTGCTACTACTACTACTACTGCTACTACTGCTGCTACTGCTGTTACTGCTACCACCACTACTACTACTACTGCTACTACTGCTGCTACTGCTGTTACTGCTACCACCACTACTACTGCTACTACTGCTACTTCTACTACAACTACTACTCCTGCTACTACTACAACTACTACTCCTGCTACTACTACTACTACTACTATTACTAGTATACTATCACTACTACTACTACTGTGTTTTTATTCTATTTTAACTTTCAGCAAACAGACAGAACATGTAGTTTGACTGAGGGCTGATAGTTTTCATCTGCTGTCGAGTGCCAGTGGAAAGCCCCTGTAAATACAGTCATACGCTGGTGTGTCAGTGTGTGTGCGTGTGCATAAAGAGCAAACCCAGAGAAACAATGGGCCAAACTGTCCCAAAAGGCCATCAAATCGCTTTAATATCACAGTAACATTAACAACAATCTGACATTACTTCACCTCCACTTACACACAAACTACGGAAGCCCCAAAGGGTCATTCTCATTCATCGCATCATATTAGCTGATTACTGTTGCTGCCTTAATACTCCACTAATGTCCCTCACTGAGGGTTCTAGAGACTAAGTTTTTACATAGAGAAAGAGAGAGAGAAAGAGGTCGGTATGGCCCTCTGTATATTAATGCAAATAAAAAGTCAAATCAAGGCTGTAGTAATGTATGGGGGGTGTCAAAAAGTCTTAAAAGCTCCCCATTGGAAAAACAATATTAATAAAAACATTTGAGGAACTGTATGCCAGAAAATGTGTTTTTTCGTGACTACAGACCTAAATAAACACACCTAAAATAATCAGGTGGCCTAGTGGTTAAGGATTTGGTCCCGTGACGAGAAGGTCATGGATTCAAATACCAGGAGTGCTAGTGACAACGCTGCTCCTCGGGCGCTGTGTTCCTGGCTACCTGCTGCTTCTGGGTTAAATACAGAGAAGAATTTCATACTGTGTGCTGTGGTGTGTTCATATATGACAAATGGTCACTTTACACTTAATAACAATTCTAATGTGAATAACAACTGTTAGATATTTAACAAGCTGTTACGTTTCAGCCAATATTTGAAATCCACCCAACTACCGATGACCTACACTGTTACCCATGGCTGCCTGAATAAAATTCAAGTCACTAACTCTCGCCTACAGAGGAACGTCAGGGTATGCCCCCAAATACCTTCATCCCAACATTCAGTGTTATGTTCCTTCTCGCACCCTCCACTCCCCCAAGGAACATCCTCCGGCTTTGCCATCCCTACACACAAGGTAAACCCAGTCCAGGTGGTCTCTTTCCAGTTCCCTGCAGGGAGAATGAGCTGCCTAAACTGACCAGAGCAGCAGAATCACTTTCTATCAGCAGAAACCTTCTGAAGACTCATCTGTTCAGAGAGCATCTCCCCTCCTGATGAACTTCTTCTTACACTTCTCTAACATAAAGGTTTATAACACATCATTCTGCTCTGGTTCTCACACTGCCCAGAAACTTGATTGTGTCCTTGTATTGTTTGTCTCGTGCATGAAAACAGACCTATTTTATTACAGCAATTGTACAATTGTCTCTTCAAATTTTCCTCAAGTGATTCAGGTGATCATTAATCAGTCCCTCATAAAGCAGAATGAGGTGTTTGTGTAAGAATTTAACAGACACTGGCATAGAATTGTTGTCATCTGCATAAATATTTGGGGGTGAAATTGTATAGAAGTCCACAGTATTTGCATCAAAGATGGGATTCAAGACTAAACCAGGCCAGACACACACAGGGAAGGAGTCTAGCGTGAATGTGCTGGATGGGCGGAGACAAGGCCATGGTGTGAGCAGAACTCCGTGTCGGCATGAAACAGGATTTTCTGCTGAGATTCTGACTTTAAACAGAGCCGCGGAGCGCCCGGCTCTTCCTCTCTAATCGAATGAAACGGACCTGAAGAAGGAAACACTCAGGGCTGGGAAAGCGTCTCTGTTTCTGCTCCGTTCGCCCAGGAGCCCTGATCATATCAGCACCGCTGTCATGTTTCCCAAAGCAGATGCTGAAAACTAGTGTGTGATGTCCGTCACACGTGTGTGTGTGTGTGTGTGTGTGTGTGTGTGTGTGTGTGTGTGTGTGTGCCCTCAATTGGAGGCCAGGGTTTGCCCTGTGGATGCAACTGTTACCACTCAGCAAGCATAAATCAAGCCATTCTCTCTTTCCCTCTCTCTCTCTCTCTCTCTCTGTCTCTCTCTCCCTCTCTCTCTCTCTCTCTCTCTCCCTCTCCCTCTATCTCTCTCTCTCTCCCTCTCTCTCTTTCTCTCTTTCTCTCTCTCCTCCTCTGACACTTTTAAAGGCTGTTAAAGATGGCCGCCGGCTATCGCCATAGCGATAGAGGTTCTTCCTGTGCGAGCCGTGCTAATCGCTACCATCCATCTCGCTTAGCCAGGCAGGCAAACGAGTGGAGAGAGAGAAAAAGAGGGAGTAAAGAAAGAAATACATTGATATCAGCACTGAATTCTCTGCTCAAAATCCCCCCGGAGGGCAGCAACACACACACACACACACACACACACACTCACACTGAGGCTAATACAAAGGTCAAGCAGTAAAAACATAACTGACGCCCCTTTCGCTCTCCTCTACAAACACAGTCACAACAAACCGAGGGCAAGCTCGATGCTGACTGGAGAATTCAAATCTGGAACTGGGAATTTCTTCTGGAAGGTTGGGGTGGGCTTCTCACCCCCAGGCTCGGCCCGTGACCTCCCCACTTCTGCTATCAATATTAGTAAAGGAGCTCTTTTCTCATTTGAAATGTGATTATAATAACATTTGCTTTAAATCAACCAATGCACATAAATACTGTAGCTGAGTCTATAACACTGAGCATTATTTTATGAAGATCTATCAGTGATGATAGATGATCAGTTTCATAACTCCATTTATTTCATAAACCACAGATTTTTATTCTTGTTAAACTGGAAAGTTGTTGAGTGAACAACTATAAACAAAATGTGTGAAACAAACCCAGTTTCCTTTCTAATATGAGAGAATCTGTAACAGTGCAGGTCTGACTCCTATTAACTGGTTGTTGGTGATACAGAGTCAAACTCTAGACTGT
>JBBPDC010190945.1:0-14958 GCA_037974485.1 Hemigrammopetersius urotaenia
ATGACTGGAGGCCCTGAGCAGAAACCTGGATCCAAACCTGTGTTCTTCTAACAGCTCACAAAATATCCACTACTTTTAGGAAAAAGAAATCTTGATACTTTTTACTGCTTGTTTGTTTGCATTTATTCTAATATTCAGCTTTTTAGTGCAGAAAGAAGCCACTGTTGATAGAAATGACTTCAAACTATTTGCACAGGTGCCTAAGAGTTTTGCACAGTACTGTTTTTTGTTGGGAAGAGCCGTTCTGATGTCCAGCCTAGTTTTCCAGTGAAACTGACGAAGTTAGAATGTCGTTATATAAGCACTAAATGCATTGTTCACTTTTGAGACTCGATTAGCTCTTTTTTTTATTATTTGTATTTTATTTTTTGAAGAATTATGTAGCTTTTGAACATCTGGTTCTTTTGAAGCTTCATTTTTAAAGTAACTGCACCATCTCTTCTCACATCGGTCTGACTGACCTAAGCCCCCTTTTCTTAAGGGCTATTACGTAAAGTAAAAAAGTCTTGAGCCCAGTTCTCCAGGCTTCCTGAAGGACTTTCAGAGCCTCCAGTCCAGTCCTTGACCCTGACCAGTTTCAGAAGAATGTTTCTGTTGGTTAAGACACACAGTGACCTACGTATGAATCATTCAAGCAGAACAAAGAGCCTCTAACTGAAGTCCTGAACCAGTGAAGAACCAGGAGCAGATGATTCCAGATGATCAGGTGGTGATCAATATACTGGTGGTGCTGAATGCTGAGTGGGTGGAGCTCCTTTATCTAGGCTCCTTGCATCTTTAGACACTTTGCAGCCCACAATCTGATAAAAAAAAAAAAGAATGTGAAGAAATGATGGTGGCTCAAGACTTTTGCACAGTAATGTACATACACACACAAACACACTCGAGACTGCTTTAGTCGATTACAGGTGAAAGCCAGTGGACAGACACCAGGATGGGAGGCACCGTGTTCAGATCTCTGTTTCCTGTGGAACTGTGGAAGGAACCTTGGTTGAAATGGAGACCAGTGCCTTCAGAACTCCGCTGGACTTTGTAAATCTACGAGTGTGTGGAAGACTCGGTTTCTGGACTGGGTTCGTCTTGGATGTGCTGGTTTTGATCCTTGACTAACAAAGGGCTTTAAAACCAAAACCTCCCTTTAAGTGCAGTTTCAGACTAATTTCAGTCCAGTGTTCTTCATTACAGATCACTCAGTGTTAATCTTCCTTCTGCGGGAGGACGGTGTGATGCTGTATGTTGTGGCACTTTTCCACTGGAACCATGAACAAATCTTTTTCCATTATAAATAAACACAACCCGAACCCGAGCTGCTGGACGGCGGGGCTGAAAACAGACCGCAGCCGAGCCCACCGCATCACTGCTCTCTAATTAGTCAATGTTTCATAACTACATAGAAAGAGGACACTGTTTATTTACTGTCTGCACAAAAAACAACGGACACACAAACTAACAGCTGGGAAGTGATCAAGTTCCAGCTCGACTGTGTCTGGGCTGAAGATAAATTTCAGTGGGAGTTTCTACGACTCTTAACAAATTTATCTTTAACTCTGTGAGAAACGTAAAGGAGATCCAGGACGTCACTGAAAAGTTCTCTGGGTTTGGTTCTCATCAAATGGATAAAGAATGCAGAGAAACCATTAAACTCTCAACACTAGAAATAATAAAAGCACAATAACAAAAGCGGCGCCTGTTCGAATCCATGGGCGCAGTTTTGGGAAGATCGTGGAGAGAATTGAGGCAGATTTTCCTGATTGAAAAATCAAAACGTGCTACAAATTCCGTCCCATCAGCTGAGGTACAGAACAGTTCCTTCGTTCCTGTGGAAAAGTGCCGTTAGAGATGGTTGCACCGATACGATATTATCATGATACCTGTTGTTTCGATATGGACTGTGGTTTCCATAAATATTTTTCCAATGCTACATTTTTTCTGATTTTTATTTTTACAACCATGTATCTTGTAAAAATATGAATCCAATTTATATTTTTAAATTGGATTTACAGTATATAAAGGTGAATCCAATAGCTGAACTGAACACGAGTAAATGAAGCTCCAGGTAACAATTTCCCCCCTTTGAGCCTAAGAGGTGGCAATTAAACTGTGCAAAACAACTTATAATTTTAAGTAAAAACGTATACATTTGTATTTGAAGTAGCTCTCACTGCTCAGGATGCTGTGCTGCCTGCCAATGAGTGCACTGCCTGTAGGATTATAGAAGAACTGCAGAGATTCTCCACCTTGAAATTAATTTAAAAATCAGTTTTGTTTTGAATCACCCCAAAAAGGAATTGCGATACACAACTGAACTGATTCTATTCCCCATTTCTACTGTTTTCTACTGTTTACATATCCTTATATGGGCCTTGAGAAGAGAAAATGGAAAAGCTTGTTTTAATATTATTTAGAAATATAGTCATATTTATTGTAAGTTACAGATGTTTGGTCTGGATCCCTTTCATCTCCTGGTTCATCCACAAGATTCCAACTCATAAAAAGCTCTGAGCAGGACCTGCTGTTAACCCACCAGAACTGGGCCGTATTCGTTTATTTTCTGGATGGTCAAGTGAGCATCACTTTGAATGCTTTCTCTCATGTTGCAGTGTGTTAAGGGTTTGATGGGCCTCAGGTCTCAGTGAAAGTTCAGGAGCTCAGAGTTCCTCTGCAACATGAGCTCGCTCACCCCGCCGAGAGAGAGAGAGAGAGAGAGAGGTCTCAGGTGTCTACTGTGGTTTCTCTATTACAACTCACAACCCAGGTGATCTCTCTACCTCTCTCTCTCTGACTCTCTCTCTCTCTACCTCTCTCTCTGTCTCTCTCTCCCTCTCTCTACCTCTCTCTCTACCTCACTCTCTCTACCTCTCTCTCCCTACCTCTCTCTCTCTAGCTCTACCTCTGAACCAATAGAACTCGGGACAGAACTGCCTGGGAGTTTAGTGTGTTCCTCCTCGGAGGTGCCAGCTTTAGTCCCGACAGTGTGCAGATCTCAGTGTAAACACTCCCAATAATCTGCATTTTTCAGCTCCGTTTCCAAAACAGGGCCATTGTCTGATTGGCTGTAGGGGTTCATTTACACAGTTGCTGGGTCCTGAGTGACAGACCACTTTCTGTCAGGTCCAGCTGAACTTCTGCTCAAAAGTTTTGGCACCCCACATGTTTTTACTGCTTTAACTTTAAATGCACTCGTTACAGTTTCAGCGCTTAATAGCTCCTTAAATACACTGGTCTGGAGATCCACACTATCATTTTTGTTTATATAGATGAATGAAAAAATGACATTTTCTATCTCAGATGGTGAAAATACTGTAAATGTTTTTGTATTTTTAGGGAATATTAAGTGAGTAACATGCAAGAAAAATGGAAGTTTTGTCTGGTAGTGTATGAGCACAGTGTCTAAAGCTTTAATTTTGTACATGAAAGACATTTTGTATGCTGCATGGAGGCCTTTGAGGTGGACCTGATCCCAGTCCAGGCAGTTTGGGCTGCTTTTGGTTCTGTAGGCTAAAGGGACCTAGGTTTATTAGATGTTTCTCCATGGGATGGACTTAAATTTAGCCGTGTTCTTTGAGCCGGAGTATTAATACAGTACTGCAGACGCTTAGGTAAACTCTGATTAAAAACTTGGCTGCATCTGATTTTTCTACCTGAAAATCTCTTTTACTGCTTATTTGGGAAGTAAATGAAGGTGACTTTTAAAGAAACGCATGAGAACTGAATGGCATGGTCCATCTGTGTGATCTCTTGTCTTGTTTTAATGAAACAGAAGAAGGAGAAGATGCTCCAGACTGACACTAGGTGGCACCACAGCCTCTGAAATGATCCAGCTTTGATCAGCACTGAGAATCTGTTAGTACATGATGTTCCCTCACACTGTGAACACGAGCAGCTGTACAATATATCACCTGTTAATCCATACTGGAATTCTGATCTCTGCAATACTGAGGTCACAGAGGGCTGCAATATGCAAATGAACCTCTACCCAATCATAGTGTTTCTGACAGGGTGACCAATCACAGGTCCAGGTGAGTCACTGGATGTTCTGATGAATCGAGCTCCAGCAAAAGTCTAATTATGATCTTTAATCATTAAAGCCCCTATTCTTTGTCATTTTCCAGGACATTTGTGTGTGTTTATGAATCAAAAAGTCATAATTCATAATAATTCATTCTTACAAGACTTTTTTTTTTGATGGTATCTGAAACACTTCAACATGAATGGGCGGGGCTTATCTGATGTGGGCTGATTAAGGACATATATGTAAATGTGTTTGTTGTGAAATCACAAATACTATGATTTGAAAACAGGCTGTTTTTGTAGCTTATTTTCCATATATGCACTGTATAGATTGGAGAGTAAATGTGCCATTTGAATGTTTACATACTTTTTAATTCTAGAAAAGTGATAAAATGGGAATTTAATTTTAATCTCAAACGCAATGTGTTGTAGGTTAATCGCAATACTGATATTTTGTCCGTATCATGCAGCTCCTGATCGTCTGTAAAGTTCAGTTTCAGGATGTTAGAATGACTAGTTTTGATTTCTCAACCATTCACAGCTGCATATAAAGCATTAAAGCACAATGTTCAAGATCTTATGTTCTAGTCGCACCCAAAGAAAGCTTCTGCAGAACCTTTCATCAACAAATGCAAAAAAATCCCTAGAATACTTGTTCCTGCTCTTGTTCAGAAGATGCACCAGAATGTTCTGTGTACTGTACACGTGCAGTGTCACCCCCGCACACCAGGGGGCAGCAAACTCCAGAGGTTGACGCTAATCCGAAGTGGCATGTGCGTCCTATAAATAGTGTGTGCCGTTAGGTAGAGACTGTTGGCCTGTTTTTCCTCTCTGGCTGCAGTTCCAGACTCTTTAGGTTCTTCTGTTCTTTTGACACTGCGGTTCAGAAAAGGCCCGATGGTCACGTGAAATTCTCCTCCCTATGTTTGAATTTAATTCAGACTCTCTCTCTCTCACTCTCACTTTTGCTCTCATTCTTACTCTCTCTCCTCTCTTTTACTCTCGCTCCCTTTCCCTGTTTTCTCTTGCTCTTTCTTTCCTCCTCTTTCTCTCTCTCTTTCTCTCACTGTGGGTAGATGAGACATGTGCGCTTTTGTGTGTTGGGGAGAAAAAGGTGACTGTTCTTTGTTGTTCAGAATTTCCTCCTGTTCCTCTTTGTTCTCCTGGTTCCTCCTTGTTCCTCTTTGTTCTCCTGGTTCCTCCTTGTTCCTCTTTGTTCTCCTGGTTCCTCTTGTTCCTCCTGGTTCCTCTTTGTTCTCCTGGTTCCTTGTGTTCCTCTTGGTTCCTCCTTGTACCTCCTGGTTTCTCTTTGTTCTCCTGGTTCCTGGGCTCCTCCCATGTGTCTGAAGCTGCTGTTCTGTGTGTGGACTTGGGATCTGTGTGATTTAGTGAAGCTTGGTTTTATTTTAGGAGCAGACGGTTATATAAACTCCCAAAAAGAGGCTCCTTTCATAGTCGGGAGGTGAAATATAGATGCCCTGTGGCGCCCTGGAGTTCTCCTGCTCTCGTGGAAAGTCGAAGCGACAGCGAGGGGAGAGTTCATTTGCACATATTTGAATAACCCAACAAATGAGCCCAACCCACCCCCCGACCCCCCCACATAGGGGCTGGATGCCACACTGTCTCAGGATCTGCTGTCCTGCTCTAATGGGCCTGGAAGCAGGAAGCAGATGTACTTTGAGGGGAGGGGGCACTCGGGCTCCTGGTTATAAATAGCCTGACCCCTGAAGAGATGTTTTACACGTGTGAGATGATCCCTCCAGGAGCTCCAGGATGAAGAGGACGAGTCTCCTCTGGAGGATGGAGAGGAGGAGCGGGGAGCTGGACCGGAGTTCTAGTGCTTAAAGTGCTTGTATCAAATGTTGCCTTATTATAGTATACACTATAGGGACAAATGTATTGGGATGCCTGACCATTATAGGGACAATAAAGACAATGTATTCAAAACCATAGACTCTAATCTGGATTTTAATCTGGAGTCGGTCCCTCTTTGCAGCTCTGACAGCTTCCACTCTTCTCTTTCCAAGGCTTTCCACAAGATTCTGGAGTTTCTGTGTCTTTGGTTCCATTCATTCTGTAGCATTTATGAGTTCAGACACTGATGTTGGACGAGAAGGTCTGGATCACAGTCTCCGTTCCAGTTCATCCCAAAGGTGCTGGATGGGGTTGAGGTCAGGACTCTGTGTGGCCAGTCCAGTTCTTCCACACTGAACTCCTGCAGCATGTCTTTATGGAGCTCACTTTGTGCACTGGGAGACAATCATGCTGGAATAGAAAAGGTTCTTCACCAAACTGGGTCCACAGAGTTGAAGAATGATGCTGTCCAGAATGTCTTGGTTTGATTAATCTTCACAAAACAGTTGTGGCCCAGTACATATTCATATGTAAGTCTATAACCCCCACAGTTTTACTGTAGGCATTTTTTTTAAATCGAAACACAACAACGTGGTTTTTCACTATACACAGGTGCTCTTGGAATGTAACCACCACGAAAAGCAGAGCTTTAATGTATATATATAAATATAAATACTGGCGCTCTGGACGCTCTTATTCAGAGCGCTGTACATCAGTTTTCACACTGTTGACTAGTATCATGTAGAGCAGCCCGGAGCAGTTTCACAGATACGACTAAAAACAAACAGTGTGAAAACATGGGGAAACTTCCCAAAGATTAGTTTTTACTCATTCTTTACTAGCTTAGAGGCTAAATTTGAATTTTTCAAAATCTTTCAGGCTCTGATTACACAGGTCATCAGGTCAAAATCGTCCTGTATAAGTTTCTGTGGGTTCTGTAGTGTTTTTCATGCTGATTTCAGATCTGTGTTTAGTGTTTCCTGCACGTACAGTTTTGTGATGAAGCTAGTTCTATACTGCATGATAGTGTGTGTTTTTGAAGAAACAGTGGTATCTGACTGACACTGATCATTATATCTATGCCACAGTGTGGCCTGTCTGACTTCACACTGAAAATATTGAAACAGTTCTTGATTGGTCCTGCGCTTTAATAAAAACTGCATGCAAGTCTATTGCAGATCTAATATTACTCATAATTCAAAAAGTTGATGGGACTGAAAAAACAAAACAGCGACCTCGATTGGATGTCGAGGGAAGCAATTTTGAATCACAGTGGTTTAACTGAGCCGCTTTCCTTTGGTTCACAGCTCTGGCCTTACCAACCTCCCCACCTCAGCCATGAGGAATCGGAACAGAAATCACTTTACCTCCCTTTCCTGCGGACAGTGATGAATTATTTTAATATCGGCTGGTTTGGGAGCAGTTGAAGGTCCGTGTTTAATAACGATATCGGAGGAGATCTGTCTTACAATCATACAAACTTCCCGGCAATTCATTTCGGCTCTTATTTGGATCCATTATTCTCGCTGGTCTGTAAACCAGATGAGAGTTTCAAACACTCCGCAGGATATTGTGGCTCGCGTCCTTTGAAGAAAAGCAATTAGCCGACGTTTGATAACCACAGCGATAACCTTTCTTTGCAAACGCATCACAGACTAATTGGCGTCCTGCGCATCAGGGATTAGATCTTACAGCCGTGCGATCAGACACTTATCGGCTGCGTGGAATCAGTTCGTCATCGCTAATGTGCATTTCAGCACTTTTCAGTGCCACTAATGCAATGCTTTCTTCCGCTCCAAAGACTGTGGTCAACACACATACACACATACATACACATACACACATACATACACACACATGCACGTGTGTAAGGGTGTGTTCTGACACATGTTCTCCCCATGTTGCTACACACTCCTCGGATGGTAATTACCCCCCAGAGCCCTCTTTAAGTGACTGCATGAGTCGTGCGTGTAATTAGATTGATTTTCAATGCTGTTAGTGGCAGAAGAAGTGGAGCTGCATGCAGGACTGGAAGCTCTTCAGGGCTGTTTTCAAAGCCTCCTGTGGTGCCAGAGGTCCCAAGGTAATGTCTGCCTGAGGTTCTCCCTTGTGGGTGTGGACCCGAGCATCCTGTGAGGTCTACACTCATTAGAGCCTCTGAAGCATCCAAAGAGGCTGGAGTCTAAAGTCTAGGTTCAAGTCCAACTAAAGAGAGTCCAGAGAGATTTCGTCCAAGTCGAGACAGAGTCCAAAGAGGTTCTAGTCTAAATCACAGCTGAGTCTAATTCAAGACCGATTCCAAAGAGGTTCAAGTCCAAATCAAGATGGAGTCTATATCAAGACCGAGTCCAAAGAGGTTCTGGTCTGAATCAAGACCCAGTCCAGACAGAGTCTAAAACGTTTCAAGTCCAAATAACCGCAGGGTCCAAAGAGGCTGGCAGAGTCCAAATTAAAACCCAGTCCAGACTGAGTCCAAAACGGTTCTAGTCCAAATCATGACCCAATCCAGACTGAGTCCATGGTTTAAGTCCAAATCAAGACAGAGTCCAAAGAGGTTTGAGTCAAAATCAAGACAGAGTCCAAAACGGTTCAAGTCCAAATCAAGGCTAAGTCTAAATCAAGTCCCAGTCCAAAGAGGTCCGAGTCTAAATCAAGTCCCAGTCCAAAGAGGTCCAAGTCTAAATCAAGACCCAGTCCAGACCGAGTCCAAAAGGGTTCAAGTCCAAATCAAGGCTGAGTCTAAATCATGACAGAGCCCAAAGAGGTTTGAGTCCAAAGAGGTTCAAGTCCAAATCAAAACCCAGTCCATACTGAGTCCAAACGGTTTAAGTCCAAATCAAGGCAGAGTTTAAATCAAGTCCCAGTCCAAAGAGGTCTGAGTCTAAATCAAGACCCTGTCCAGAGAGGTTCAAGTCCACGACAAGACAGAGCTCAAAGAGGTTTGGGTCTAAGTCTAGATTGTGTGCAGAGAGGGTCGAGTCCAAATGAGGAAGACAGAGTTAAGGCTGAGATGTACAAAAAAAGAATGTCCAGCCTGGCAGCTGTTGTTAAAGCTGGTACTTGTGGAGCCCAGAGGAAGATTTTTCCACTCACAGGATCATCGCCACGAGGGCCGTAGGACGAAAGTGGAGAGGCTTTGAAGTCCTGAGTTTAATTATCAGTAAAAGCAGTGACTCATACTCGGTTCCCAGCAGGCATCTAGAACACACTAGTAGAACATGGTAGTGTGTCTCAGGCCTGGTGTCCGGAACGACTGACTGATCGACCGGCTTTAGTTTCACATAAAGAAATGTTTTAGTGTCGAAAGTGTATAAATCTTCCTCTTATCTGGAGATTACTGAGCCAGACCTGTTTCTCCTAAACCCCCCCCTTTAGGAGAAATAAGGAGCAAAAGAAAATCAGCTGAAGACAGAAGTTCTCCTGCTGTTCTCCTCGGTTCCCAGTTTCTTCTCTTTAACACATTATGGATCGAAACTGTCTGACTTTGGGAATCGAGACTCGAATTTGATCCCTGAGACGAATTTCAGACTCATTTATAAGAAACAGAGTTTTCTTCTGTATCTTCTGGTGGATCTGGAGATCTGATGGTCTAAGCTGAATGAAGACCAGAGCAGTGAGAGAAAAGAGATCTTAAACTGGGATCAGGCTGAGATTAGAGAAGCTCTTTCTCAGGAGCTGAATTTAAGAAGTGGGAGAAAATGCTCAGAATCTCAGAAGGATGTTAAACTGAGTTCAGGTCTGTTTAGGAGAAATGTGGAGGACAAAGGAAGAGACCTTAACCCAGATTTTTAGCTCTATAGGCTTGAGGCTTGAAATACAGCAGATATGAGTGGTGTTGCCCTTCAGCACACACAGGCTGTTCTGTTAAACGGAGGCTAAAAGTCACCTGTGCTTTATGAGCCGTAATGAAAAAGCGACTGCAACAGTTCAATCTGTGTGAAACCCAGGGTGAGGTTAGTGAAATGGCAGCAGAGGCCGTGATGCCCCCCCCCAACACGGTGACCTCATCCATCTTCTGAACTCCCAAATCTGGAAAGCGTTGCACTTTTTATCGGGGTAACACCGGCTCTGCTGCCCTTCATATCTGTGTCTGACCAGAATGGAGAATTTGAATAATGAATCTCGGGGGCAGCATGAGGGGACGAGATGTATGTGGCTCTGAAAGTCACCCAGGATGAATCCCACCTCGCTGAATTACAAACGGCAGTGCGGGAGCTTTATGGCGTCCCATGGGAACCAGCACATCAGAATTATTCAGCGGGTTTTCGCTCCACTGCTCACCTAATTTCACCGTCCGGCTCCTTTATAGACCGGATTACTGTCGCAGGACCCGGAGCTGTGGTGCCCTGAACATGCTCACACATGAAAAACGTCTGGAAGGTTCTGTATGTAGAGTGGAGGTGCAGGCTGGCAATGGATTTGTAGTGTTGTGTTGGGTCCAGGGTCAGACTGGATATGAATGAAAATAAAAACTATTGGTGCACCAGTGCTTCATTCTCAAAACAGTGTGTGTTATTGGACAACACAACCTTCAGTTTTACATGGATCAGCATTTGTGATTCAGTCTATTTTTCTGAGAACTGAACTGTGTTACCGCCACCAGTCCAGTGGAGGCAGCAATGCACTGAAAAGTTGTCGAGCAAAAAAAAAAGAAGAAGAAGAATCTGCTGCAGCATGTAGCATGACTACTCTGTGTCTTGTCCTCGTATTTAAGTGTTTTAAACCCCCCCAAAAATTTTTAACAGTTATCTCAGTTTATTTAGTATTAGTAAGCTGTGCCCTGTCTAAAGATGTGGGTAGAGAGAGTTATTTCAACCTTTCTTTTGTGTCTTTGAGTCTTTGCACACTGTTAATGATAACCGCTAATGCTAACGTTTTTTAAGCAATAAAGCTTTAAGGGTAATGCATTAAACTGAGTTTAAAATGAAATTAAAGTGTTTTGGGAGCAGATTTGGTTTAAACTATAAAAATACACTGTAACCCCCTGGAAAAGCAAGGGATTACTGTACTCACATACTGAATTGTACAAAAAAAATACTGCATTTTGTCCTCCTTTCTTCACATTTTGCTTTCAAGGATCCAGACTTTACATTTACAGTATCCAGTGCAACTTCAGTTGCCTAACTACAGGGGGCAGTCTCTCCCTGGAGCAACTTGGTGTTAAGGGTCTTGCTCAGGAACCCAGTGGTGGTGCTGAAGATTGGATTCGAACCCATGACCTCTTGGCCTAGAGGTAAGTATCTAACACACTAGACCAGTACCAGACTTTCTTGTGTTTTAATGTAGTTTTGAGGAACAGTTTCCAGGCTTCCTGAAGGACTTTCAAAGGTGTGTGAACACAAAAATGTGATCTTTTCAAATCAAATCACTTTCATATGTGGTGCTAGAATGGAGATCTATTCAATCTGTCGCTCTGTGACATCAATGAGAACCACATTGGAACTGATGTGCCAGTAGAAACCTTAGTTCACCTCCTCCCTTGATCATGGACAGCTGAGAACTGATCAGTGCTGATCTTTCCTTCGTTGCTCCACTGGCATTTCTGGAGGCGTGGCAACACTTCTGGCTTAAAATGTGCCATTACGGTATTTGTTGGTGTTTGTGGGCTGAGCATCGGCCCTTGTGTGTACGTTGTGATGTTAGGAATCTGTCTGGGGCAAGAAAATCGTTTAATCCCGTTTGTACCTCGTTTGTGTTTATCTTGTAGCTTTATATTATTGTTTCTGGTCCTCAGTAACTGTTTGTTTATTACTGCAGTGTTTTGCTGGTGTTTGAAAATATTGTTCATGTATTTCAACATCTAATCAACATGAAAATGAGCTCTCTGGCCAAATTATGAGACAGTAATGTTGTTCATCCCTGCTGATGCATACGTAGTTCTAGACAGGGGCCAGTGTGGGCCAAGGCCCCTGTAGAATTGCTCCTGGCCCCTGTTATGGCACCTGCACTGAACAGCCAATGATTTAAATATAAATTTCTTATCGCGACATGCGCTGCTTGAAGAACGGAACTAACGCTCTGTGTGTTCTAGACGTTCTGCTTAAAGTGCTACACTCAAACGAGAGCATACGCAGACGCTTTACGTGATTTTGAGACTCACTGTATGTGAATTTCTTTTTTCTTTCTATTTTTCCTCCTCACTACAGTGAGATGATGATGGTGTGATTTAAAAAGAACTGTAATGAAAATAATTGAAAAAATAAATATAAAATATATAAAATAAAATATTGACCTGTTTTGCCATGTATATGCTGTATATACTCCCCCCCTGAAAAACACACTGGCCCCACCTTGGCCCCCCTGGTCATTCTGGTCTAGAACCACCACTCCGTTGATGCCCACACAAAACTAGACAGAACAAAAAGCAGAAAACAAATGAAGTGAAGTTTTCATACTGCACTGCTGGACTTGGACCTCCAGAACAGCTGTCCAGCTGGAAAAGAAATAAAGACTAATAACATTTCTCTGATACAGCACATATATCACGTCCACACGCAAAACAGGAACACCAAATCAGCCACTTCTGCATCTATTGGTCATCTGTTTATAATTTCACCTTAATATCAGCTTATAACTTGGCTCCCATAGCAGCCCAGTGGGGAACGTGAAAAGAATCACGCGAAGTACACTGACAAACCAATCATAATTCAGTCAAAGTTCACCAGAATGTAATAATATTACCTTTTTTAACTACATTCTAAAATAAAAATGTCACAGACAAACAGCTGAAAGTGATTTTATAGCCGTTTTTCACTCAGGCCAGGAAAAGATTGTTTTCGTTTTTTGCTGCTTCTTGCCCCTGATGTGTGGAGGCGTGGAGGACATCAGTAGTGGTTCTGCTGTCAGTTACCCAGAACCCCCTGCTGTTTCTGTGGGCAGACAAACAGAGCTGAGAGTCGGAACACAAGGCCGAGCGGCTCGGGGGACCTCGCATTCATGAATCACTGTTTTCTGGCCGCTTATTTATTTATGGGGCCTTTTTTTCAGTTTCTTGATGCAGCTGAAGGTTCCGTTAGGGGTTCGGTGGATCAGGCCAAGAGAATTTACTCACCTTGAGAGAGAGAGAGAGACCATCCACTCAGGTTTGTATGCTGTGTCCTGCCCACAGCATACAAACCTAATCATGAGGTTTTTGAGAAAATTAAGGTGAGTGTAGGTCCTGTGAAACCCAGACCAGTTTCAGAGGAATGTTTCTGTTGGTTAATACACACAGTGACCTATGTATGAATCATTCAAGCAGAACCTAGAGCCTCTAACTGAAGTCCTGAACCAGTGAAGAACCAGGAGCAGATGATTCCAGATGATCAGGCGGTGATCAGTATACTGGTGGTGCTGAATGCTGAGTGGATGGAGCTCCTTTATCTAGAACTCCTTGTATCTTTAGGCACTTTGCAGCCTGTCAGTAAAACTTTTGTTCACATTTCTGTAATCTCCTCAGTGTGACAGTGATCAGACAGTCTGACTGGAAATAGTCTTTACACCAACAATGAGATTAAAGGTCCCCCACCATAAATTTCATATTGTATCATATGTATAAATTAGACTGGAGATAACAAGAATGCTGAAATGTTTCTGCACTGAGAGAACCGGATTAAACATTTAACAAAATAGATTTTTGGATTCAAAACATTATAAGCTTTTAATGAAGTAGTCAGTCTGTTCATTACCTCTCATTAAAATGCAGCCAGTCTGTACAACAGAGGCACCTGACTCTGCATCTGAACTCTTACCTGCGGTGGGGGGGGTTAGGGTTAGGGGGGCGGTGTACGAGGGGCAGCTCGACTCAGGAGGGATCAGTGGGTCACTCTGTCGCGTCTCGTCAGACTGGAGAAACATCTCGTCTCTCTCTCTCTCTCCCTCTCTTTCTCTCTCTCTCTCTCTCTCTATCTGTCCCTCTCCCTCTCTCTTTCTCGCCCTCTCTTTCTCTCTCTCTCTTACTCTCTCTCTCTTACTCTCTCTTTCTCTCACTCTCTTTCTCTCACTCATTGTCTTTCTTTGTCTCATTCTGTGGGTTGAGACAGTCAGTCTTGCCCATCTGCTCTCTCAGCATGCATCACCCTGGCTCCGGAGCTGAGCTCCCATTCTCGGCCCCATTACGGGTAATTTACAGGCATATTTCAGGGTGAGGATGAGGATCAGTGTCTGTGGCGAAGTCTGCAGGCAGGAGCGTTCTCCTCTGTGTGTGTGTGTGTGTGTGTGTGTGTGTGTGTGTTGCGTAGCAGGTGTCCCGCTGGCCTTCGCTAAGTGATGCTCATGGCTCCTGTATTGATCGGGTGTTGAGTCAGGACTGGCCCTGATCTCCACTTTCTCCTCGCCTGGGTTCTGGCATTGGCGTGACTCACTCTCTGAGGCCTCGTCATTTAGACGCTCCACTTTAAAAGCTTTTGCCTATCTTTCATTTCACTCCTGCCACACACCGACACTTCTGCCGTGATGAATGCAGAAGATTATCTCTGAGCGGAGCAGCTTTTAATCAGGGAGGTCAGGGATGAGACCTGGCGAAAGTGTGGAGGGTTTTTAATGAATCCCCCCACTGTCAGGTCTCACATCACCCACAGCTTTGTTCGATTTCACGGCCCTACTCCTCACCCGAGTTCTACAAGCCTGTGATAATGAGCTCCGCTGTTCAGCAGCGAACAGTCTGCCTTTCACGGGGCCTGTCACCAAGCGCCGCCAAGCTCTTCCACATCTCATGGAAAGTCGATATAATTGACCTACGAGCCCAGCAGGGCAGAGGGGTTAGAGTGAAAACACACAGAGAATTTCTCCTTGCATCACTAGCAACAGATCAAACCCTGGAATTGCTTCTGGTCGTTATGGTCTTGATTTAAAAGTGCTTTCCCATATCGCTGCTCGCGTCACTCCTTTCCTCATGAACATTTACAACCTTCAGCAGATATTTTCTTTTGTTGCGTATCACAGTGTTATGAATCTTGTTCAAGGACTCTTATTGGTGTAGTGTGTGTGTGTGTGTGAGGACTCTTATTGGTGTAGTGTGTGTGTGTAAGGACTCTTTTTGGTGTAGTGTGTGTGTGTAAGGACTCTTATTGGTGTAGTGTGTGTGTGTAAGGACTCTTATTGGTGTAGTGTGTG
>JBBPDC010190982.1:0-12132 GCA_037974485.1 Hemigrammopetersius urotaenia
AAATTAAATTACTTTCACTAATTGCATGTGGACACTCTGGGTAAACACAAAATGAACATGACGATGGTCTTCAGAGTTCTGTACCACGGGCTGTTTTGGTTGTTCTGGCCCTGTGATACACCACTGATAGATCACATGGGGAGGGGAAACATATTTTACACCAGAAATTTGATATTTCATTACATGTATGTGTGTATTTAAAGCACTATTTAGGTGGTCAACGAAGAAACAAAGATCCTGATACGAAAACATTTTTATTTCAGACATTTTCTAGGGGTTTAAATTGATGGTCAAATTCATAACCAGCATGAAAGTACTTGACATGACATGACATGAGGGATAATAAAACAATTAGTGGTAACAGTATTTGTTATCATAACATCTTTCCATCATGACATTTTAAAATCTCCTCTATGCTGTGACCTTAATACAAATAGAACTATTTGTTTCAGTTATTTGTGTAGAAAATAGAAACTGCACAGATTTATTTATTTATTTATTTATTAACAATTACTTACTAAACCACGATGTGACAACACATCGCTCAATCATTCAAACAATCAGCCTTTATTTGAACTCAGAGTACACTGAGGGTGACCCTAATTTACAGTGTAGTCAGTGTAAGACTGCAGTGAATGGAAACAAGTTCCCGCAGAAACTCCAAAATCTTGTGTAAAGTCTTCCAACAAGAGTGGAAGCTGTTATAGCTGTAAAGGGGAAGACAACTCAATATTAAAGTCTGTGGGTTTGAATGCAATGTCATTAAAGTCCCTGTTGTGTAAAGTTCATGCGTCCCAATACTTTTGTCCTTACAAAATGTTGATCAAAAGTGTTAATTTAACGACACAGCAAACTGCTTGGGTACCAAACTCAATCCTTTCCCGACATCTGTTGGCCACTGTCAGGCATTTCTCCTCTTCCTGTAGTGCAGAGCCATGAAGGTCAGTGTGAGGACCAGGAGGCCCAGCTGGAGAACCAGGAGGACGATCCAGGCTGCAGAGTTCAGGCCTTTCCTCGTCCTCACACTTTCTTCCGGCAGGAGACTGCTCAGACTCAGCATGTAGCCTAACGCCCAGCCCATAGAGACATCACCAACCTGAGACACACACACACACACACACACACACACACACACACACACACAATACAGACACAGATACACACACACACACACACACACACATAGATACAATACAGACACAGATACACACACATACACACACAATACAGACACACACACATACACACACAATACAGACACACACACACACACAATACAGACACAGATACACACACACACACAAATATTCAGACACAGATACACACACACACACACAAACACAAAACCACAAACATGGACACAAATATACAAACACACACACGCACACAAAGATGCACACACGCACACACACACACCACTTTGTTACAAATTCTTACCCAATACTTCCATCACTGGCCACTTTATAAGTCACCCACTAACCGTTTTATCTCTGTTCAGTTTCTGACCACAGAATTTTTTTGAGGGGTGGAAGATTCTCAGTGTGTTGCAGACGCAGCAGTTTTGCTGGATTTTAACACACGACAGTGTCACTGCTGTGAAGTGAGTGGCCCACCACCCAAAAATATCCAGCCAAGAGTGGCTCTGCGGTCAGAGAATGATCGTCAGGGGCGTTTCTGTGAAAAATGTCTTTGTCTGTCTCAACTAACCAACCTGAACAACCTGAGAAATAACTTGTAATCTTGCCTAGAGCACCACAATGGCCAGAAACATCACAGCTGGTCACTGATGAAGGGCAAACCCGAACTGGGCACAGACATAGGGGCCGCAGTCTGTCATGGTGTCTAATAAAGTGGCAAGTAATTCAAATATGACTGAACAATTAGACTGACTGGTGCTGACCAGATCTGAAAATGTACCTTTTTCTGGAAGTTAACTCTGGAGAGAGTGTGTTCATCTAAGTGGTATCCTCTCAGCAGAAGAACCTGGATGTACACAGTCAGTGCACAGTACTCCCTCAGGTATGACCTCTCATCCTCAACTCTGTTAGACATCTGACACACAGAAATACGCAGATTCATGTTTATACATGTTCATCATAAAGAAATTATTCAGACACTGATCATTCACATACTTTCACATATATATTGGGGTTATATACACATATTAAAACATTTTTACGCTGATTTTTTCCTGAGAGACGAGCAGTAGCGGTAATACACTGAAAAGTTGTCAACCACCATTAACAGAAGAAGCTGCAGCAGCAGCATGTAGCATGACTGCTACATGTCGTGTCCTCGTATTTTAGTGTTTTAAACATGCCCCCCACCTCATTTTCAACAGTTATCTCAGTTTATTTAGTATTAGTAAGCTGTTCCCTGTCTAAACATGTGGGTAGAGAGAGTTAGTTCAACGTCTTTTTTGGTGTACGGGTCTTTGCACGTGCTAACCGTGCTAATGCTAAAGCTAACGCTAATGCTAACCATTACATTTTCTTTAAGGGTAATAATGCATCAAAATGAGTTTAAAATGAAATGAAAGTGTTCTGGTAGAATATTTGGGGCATGTTTAGGGATTACACTATGAAAATAATTTTTATTATTTTTATAGGCATTTTTATATCAGAACACAAAAACCCGATTTTTCACTAGAGGCGTTGCTCTTGAAACGTAACCCCATGAAAAGCAGGGGATTACTAGTATTGGGATCTCTCAGGGACTTTAGTGAAATTTCATTCACATACATGGACAACATGGAATCTGTGCCATCATGGACAATGTAGATCAGCCACTCCACAATGTGGTGAACTTTTCATTACATAATATTACTTAATAGTACTTAATTACTAATGCTTTTCTAAAAGTGCAATAACTTATTCCAAACTACCATTTGTGTCAATCGTTTTTCACTCGGCTGAGTGACTTTTTTTTTTACCAAGCATTTCGGTATGTAGCATAGTCTGTTGTGTTTGTTTTCTTTCTACGTTTTTTTTGTTTATATTTATTTATTTTATATTGTTCTTGTGTCTCAGTGTCTTCTTGTTTTTCTGATTCTGATTCTGGTTAAATTTTTGTGTTTACATTAGTGCAAGTGGAAGTTTGGAACTCCTTATCTATGGAATCAGCAGAGCGTTGATGACTTTTACGCCCCATGGACCTCAGCAGTCATTAAACCTGCTCTGACTTTAAATGGTTTTGCCTGTGATGGCTGAGTTGCTGTTGTTCCTAAACGCTTCAACTCACCAATAATCCTCAATACAGCAGGTATTAAATCTCACAAAATCCCATCACTGTACCACACTTGAAGTCACTGAGCTCTTCAGAACAGCCCATTTTGTTTCGTAAATGAAGACCCCATGGCTAGGTGCTTGATTTTAACCACCTGTGCCATAAAGAGGCCCCGATACTGTTCATATAGTGGGTGAATGTATATGTAAGTATACACAATGATACACGGTTATACTATATGTCTATTATACACACAGTACTGTGCAAATGATGAAAAAAAAATGCTATTCAGAACCATTTATAGAAATTATTTATTTGTTCAGCACAAGCACCAACATTAAAACCAATATAAAACACAGGGTTTACTTTAAAATGTTAAATTGCCTTTTCCATTTATAGTATAGTGGCCACACACACACACACACACACACACACACACACACACACACACACACTGGTACCTCCAGACATTGCGCTCAAAGCCCATTGGCTGATCCCATCTCTACTTTTGTGCCAATGACCCAGTAAACTCACAGCTGAACCAGCCAGCTGTGCTCCGATTGGCTGTCTCTGAGACACATGACTCAGACGAACAAATATACCCTCCCGATTCTTTTTTTCTTTCAGATTCTCTCTTTCTTTCTCTCTCCAACCCTCTCTCCCCCTGTTTCCCTCTGTGTCCCTCTCCCTCTGTCATTTTTCTATTGGAGTCTATTTATTGACATGTTCATAAATACACTTTATATATAACAGTATATAACAGTAAAGGAAAAGAGTCCCTCTGTTCTGTCCTCTGTCTCTCCTCAGTGCATCAGTGTCAGAGTGGAGTAGTCTGCGGTTTAATGGAGCGAGACGTTTCAGTTGTTTTGTCTCCTCCTTTCTCACACTCTCTCCACTTCCGCTTTCCCATGGCATCACACCAGTCTGTGGCCTCCATCCTCGCATTGTAAACTCCTATTGTGTTTGTTTCTATACACATCGTGGGAGAGAGGAATGGAGGAAGCGGCCTGTTATTAAACGCTGACCGAGATGCTGATCAACTTTTCATGCACAGGTTAAAATCTCACCAGTTTTCTGTCTCTCAGTTTCTCTCTCTCTCTCTCTCTCTCTCTCTCTCTCTCTCTCTCTCTCTCTCTCTCTCTCCCTCCGTCTCTCTCTGCCTCTTTCTCTCTCCATCCATCTCTCTCTGCTCTCTCTCTCCTTTTCTATCTGGTCTGGTTCTATCTCTCTCTCTGTCTCTATCTCAACCTCTCTTTAATCTCCCAATCTCTTGCTCATACTCCCCCCCCCCCCTCTCTCTCTCTCCTTCTCTTACTCTTAGTCTCCCACTCTCTCTCTTTAGCCCTCCCAATATCTTCCTCCCCCACCTCCCACAGACCCTTATTCTTGGGTTACAGTACAGATGTCTGACTATCAGTACACACTCTAATAGGTTTTATTGCTAAGATTCACCACCTACTTTAACAATAAGACTTTTTGACTCACACCAGTGGTCAGGAACTGATTTTTTTAAGGGGGCTACAGATTGGGGGACCTGATAAGAAGCTTTATACCCCAGATGAATTACACCACGGTGGGGATAGAAATGACAGACCATTGTAGTTCATTATAGCTGCCATAACCATAGGGATATCGAGAAAAAAAAGAACATTTTAAACACAACGCATGACTGATGACGTCTGAGATCAATTAGCCAATACCTGCCAGGGCGTGCTGTCAGCTAATCAGTTAAACACAACACATGATTGATGATGCCTCACTTATCAGACTGGCTGACAGCTTTTCGTGGCAGGTATTGGCTAATTAACCACAGGCGTCCCTGTTACAGCTCTCCCAAGTTCCAGTAGGACTGTACTTTAATGTGCACAGTTCCTACACACTCTCAATCACACTCTTCCCTATATGCTCCTATACACTTCGCCATACACACTTCCCTCCATGCCGCTGCCTCTTTACGACCCTCATAAAACCCCACCGTGCTGCAGTTCCACGCAGGGGCCTATTAAAGTGTGATAAACACAGAGGCTCATTTTAACGTACACACCCTTTTTAACACCCTTTAGCATAAACACTAGCACCTACTCTGTCTTTATCATGTCTCACGTGTGCTTAATAATGTACACACACACACACACACATACACACTAACACAGACTGGTTCAAGGCCCTTCGGCCTGAGACAGTATAAAGACTGCTTGATCTCCCTCAGGTCCTCTCGCTCAGTAGAAACCACTCCAAAGCATTCTATTTGTAGCCTAGCCGTGTTCCACGAACGCTCCAGGTTCAGAGAAGGAGAGAGCGCTCCTGTGGAGAAAAGTCAAGGAAAGTCATGTTTTCCAATGAACCAGCATGAAGACGATATGGAAATGATGTGGAGATGTTTACTTGGCAGAAAAACAACACCGCCGCACCATTCTGGGAAGAACAGCCCAGTCCCTCTTGATATAAAATGTATCCTTGGCATTGATATGTAAATATTTACATGCGGAAAAATAGCGGGGTTTGAATAGAGCGGGGAAGAGGCTCGGAAAATGTTTATGCTGTCATATCCTGCGCCTCTTGAGTTCCTGTGCTGTGAAGGGGTAATAGGAACAAGAGATTTGTCAAACATACCGTGTTATCCTCATTAAACTTGGATTTCATCACTAGAATAACACCAGCGATCTGCATCGCTATTCATCTGGGCTCTGCAGGAGATGGAAACTGTACTTGCGTTGTGCTTCAAGTTGCCAATTTCGAACTGATGCTTCAGCAACAAATCAAAAGCACAATTTTCTCCTGAACTACAAATGTACTTCATTAGCTACGACATGTTTAGTGTCTGACGTTTCCTTCTTGAGCTATGAGGCTAATATAATGAGTGCTTAGATTCCACCAATTATGCAAACTGTGTGCCTAAATCACTGCACACTTCAAACCACAAGTAGTCAAAGGAAAAGTTCAGCAAAAATCACATTTAGGCATTTTTTTCCACGTTTCCATAAACGTAAGTCACCAAATGCCTCATTCAGATCCTCATTAGGGTTGCAAAGACTACTATGCGAGGTTTAGTACATAGTATGACTTATAAAATGAGCAACACTTCACAGCCACAGGCAGCTATTCCACATAACACTGAACCGCATGCACCGTGTGATCTTCGGGTTCATGGAAACAATTTGAGCAATTTGATTTGAACGCTTTCGTATGTTAGCAACGTTAGCCTCACAACTACAGTTCTAAATTAAAGAGGCACCATTTGGACCACATCTAGGGTGGACATTTATCAACATGCTATCTGGATATTCTTTGTCTTGGTTCCATTTATACTTCTTACTAAAATACGTATACATTTTATAATTTTCCAGTGTAAGTGCACATGAGCACATAAGTGGCTTCGATTTTACTTCTATTTAGTTTTTCCTGTTACAAGAATGTAACAATACCCTCAATCTACAATTTTTCCATGAAACTATATGATGGGGGGTGATGGGTAGGGTGGGGGCTGCAAACATGCTAACTAATGTGGTTTCCTTTTTCATTGTATGTTCTACAGTGCTCTTGTAAAGCAGTGGTCCACAAATAAACTTTATTTACAAAATACTGAAGACAGCTACTAATGCTGTTTTTAACTATGCAAAGTGCCTTTGCCCATGTTGTCCACTTCTCAAAAAACTGATCTGATTTGAGGAGAGTATGTGATCAATACAGTTTGCACTAAAATAATTGGTCACATTAGCATCTACTACATTCTATTTACGTTAGCATTGTAGCTGTAACACAAACCTCAAGAGGCAAAGCCATGACTGACTGCTGGGGGGGGTGGTGGTGTAAATTTGTTTTCTGCACTAAAGTATTGCTTTAACCAGAGTCATTTCTCCTTGCTGTTGGACACGATATCATTCTTTCACTGACTCTGGCCTCATTCCCATGAGCCGCAGTGGTGCTGGCACCCTTCGGCCTTCTCCATTAGGGCTGACATCATCCTCTTCATGCCGTCCCGGACCTGCGGGCTCACGCTGCTGGGCTGACACATGCCTTTTGCCGTGAATCATTTTTTCACACGTCAATGCCACATTGGCCCATTGAGAAATAGCACCTATCTGTCCATCTTCTCAACCGCGAATGACGAGGAGCTAATAATAGTGGAGAGCTTCGGCCAGATGGAAATGAAGGGGCTGTGCTGCTCTCAGGTCTGCTGCTGGAGACACTGCCGCTCCGCTGGGCCCCACCGACAGCCCTGTCACTTCATATGTGCCGTTTTCTACGAGATGTTTTTCCACTTGTACTGTGTGTGCACAAGTGTGAGTGTGTACTCTTTGCTCTTTCAGGGTCAAGGGGTTTGGTGCTTTCACAGCATCTTATTGGACTCTTCTCAGGTCAGATCCTATTATTCAAACAGGGTCTGCATAAATGCAGGGTCTCCTTCTGTGGCTCTTCTGGAGATCAAGTGGGAGCTACAAGCAAGGGGCTCTATTTTAGGCTAAACATTTCAGTATTGGCCAATATAGTTTTTCATTGTCAATAATGTATAAACATACTAAAAAATAGGACTCGACATTATGTTTTATCTGATAATTCTCCTGGGGATCATGTGGGAGCTACAAGCAGTGATCTCTATTATCAGAGCCCAGAAGCACAGCTGTTTAATATGTCCCCGAAATCCAATGAAGTTAATATTAAATTAAATTGCTGACCCATATAGATATTGATGTTATGGTAAAACATTAATTGTCAAATTTAGTAGAATCTAATAGTTTTAAGGTAAACAGTGTTTAAACGTCAGATTTCAACTCTGTCTGAGTTGTCAACTGCATTAAATTCCAACTGTTTGTGCAGCCAGCGCTACCCTGTACTTACGGCACTCAACAGTGTGTTTTATCCAATCATTTTCCATGAATGCGTTAAAACATGCAGCCGATTCTGGTTCCTATAAATGCGAGTCAGTCAGCTCAGAGGTTCTGTGTGAAATATTCTCACTAAAGCTTAAAGGCCTGAGCTTAGAGGAGACATACATCCTCACGCAGACGAACTCCGCTCTCTGCAGTCTCAGCGTGTGGCCGGCGTCAGAAGCTGCCCTGCTGCCAGTAACCAGAGTGGTGCCTTCATGTCCACATGTGATTTCTGGCAGAATGAGTTCAGCATGTGTTTAGCAAAGAGTGTATAATCTTTGTCTATTTGAAATCACATAGTAAATGGAAAGCATTTTGCCAGAAGTGAAAAACTGGTGAAGCGAATGGAGAAAAGTGCCGCCCTTAGGAATAATGCTGAAGGCTGTTGTGATGTCAGCACCCGTCAGTACGCTCACCTTTCAGGGGTTTGGACAAAACATGGTAACATGGTATGGTACTCATGTAAAATAATGAGCACATGACAGCACACAGAGTGAACCCTGTCAAATTCTCTCTCTGTTTTTAACCCATTCAGTGAAGCAGAGGGCAGCCAGGAACGCAGCACCCGGGGAGCAGTGTGTGGGGATGGTACCTTGCTCAAGAGAACCTCAGTGGTACCACTGGCAGTCCTGGTATTCAAACCCACAACCTTCTGATCACAGGAGCAACTCCCTAACCACCAGGTGACCAGCCACCCCGAAAATCTTGGTAATATGATGACATTTATCAGATGCTTTTATCCAAAGCGACTTCCAATCCTTAACTACTGGAGCAACTTGGGGTTAAGGGTCTTGTTCAGGGACCCAGTGGTGGTTTTGCTGAAGTATTTGAATCCATAATCTCTTGGTCCAGAGGCAAGTATCCTACCACTAGGCCAAACCACCCCGGACTACACCTTTATGAGCTAAAATAAATAACCTGTGCACACATATTGCTCAAAGTAAACATTCAGTCACCGTCAGGATGAAAGCTTAATTTTACAAGAAAATTTTAAGTTGATTACAAGTTTGAGCCATTTTTACTTAAACAGAAGCATCGTGCAAAATCATTAACACCATCAGTGCCATTACAAGGCTTTGTCTTAACTTGTGTTACTCTTTCTTCTTCCTTTATTGATTTTCTTTGTATTCTTTGATTTGATTTTGTTTTGCTATTCCTGTAAATCATTTTGAATTATCTTTGCATACGATAATGTGATACATCAATAAACTTGACTTGACTTACAGTGATGGTATATACATGAATGTATGTTGTTCCTGACTGTTCCTGCCAGTATCTGTATGTGTGTGTGTGTGTGTGTGTGTGTGTGTGTGTGTGTGCCAATATTGTGTCCTTTACAGAGTTTGTTCTTCTGGATTGCTCCTTATCTGTCGTAATGTGTGTGTTGGTGTTATGGAGCACAGATCCAGGTTCAGTCCTCAGCGGAGTGTGAGCCAGCCGGCCTGGTCACCACTGTAACAGCAGGGCAGCGGAGTGTAAAACCTATAGAGAACGCAGCCGCTATAGAGGTGCGCTCAGGCTTAAAAAGAATTAGCTAAGCGCCTCTTTGAGAGAGTTAAATAGAGCAATGCTGCATTAACAAGGTCAATTACCTCGATTTAGCTCCTGAATTGATGCATCCACACAAATGTGTTCTTTCACAGCCGCTCTCACAGGGTTGGACAAGCTCTTCAGAACGCTGGTAAACATCCCATTCTTTCTGAGTGGTGGCCAGTAACTAGTTGACTGTATGGTAAAGTAAGTTTGTGAAGAAATAATCTACGTCTTCCTCGATTTTTATTATTTAGGCATGGATTCATATTATGGGTTCCATTATGTTCCATTACATTTAGCTGAATAGTCACACCTCTAACTTTGGAGTCTTTGCATTTTCTAGACCTCAAAGGGACTTAAATACAAAAATTGAGACTTGAGCTTATGGATGTAGTGTACTGAGATGGTCTGCTGCAGTTCTGTAAGTTATTCAGTATTTTTTATGTTTTTAATACTCAGTAAATAACTCGTGTTTGGATCACAAATAGGGAATCTGACATAAACCTAGACAGACATGTAGACTTATGCCTTACATGTACTATATTAACCAAACAATGACTTATGAAGAGGAACCAGGAATGAGCTAGTCACATGGTGTAAAAGCCCAGGTATGGAGGTAGCCATTGCTCAGCTATTAAGTCATCGTCTCTAATTCCGAGCCGTGACCCTCATCTCTTCAGAACCATGAGTGCTCCAATCATTACCTTTCTCTGTGTGTGAATGAGAATGTGGTTCCTGAGGAAATCTCTACTCTTTAAGAGAGTGTTCTCATACCAAAGAGCGTGGACTACCTATCTCTTGCAACTCTGCGATTGGGTTCATCTTCCACGCTACACTGCTTTAACAACAATATGGGGTTGGCCAATCTTTTCCATCTATAACAGCTTCCTCTCCTCTGTGAAGGCATTTTCTAATTTAAACCCTGAACCAGGGTGAAGAACCAGGAGCAGATGATTCCAGATGATCAGGCGGTGATCAGTATACTGGTGGTGCTGAATGCTAAGTGGCTGGAACTCCTTTATCTAGGCTCCTTGTATCTTTAGGCATTTTGCAGCCTGTTGCTCCAATAAGGTGATTCAAAGGAAAATATAAAGGAATGAGGGGTGGCTCAAGACTTTTGTACAGTACTATATATGTATAGTAGTGGGGGAGTACTCTACTATAAACTAAATTCATTTGAGGTTTTGCCAAAACCAGATAATGCAAGTCCAGTGTGATGAGCGGCTACGAAAATATGCATTTGTGGGCGGAGCATGGAGAGGTTTGCGATCAGTGAAGCTCGGCCTGCTGAGAGGATTTGAATGGCTGGTGAGCGACAGCAGGAGTTTGGGTGAGTTTGGGAGTGAGAAGATGAACAGTTTTTTCTTTATGTTTCCCTGCAGGCATGTGTGACTTTCATTTTAGTTTCAGCGGAGAATTGCAGAGGAGTGTAACCACTAGCAAATTGTGTGCGCGTGTGTGAGTGGGCATATGTGTGTGTGTGTGTGTGTGTGTGTGGCTTACCATCCTGAAACTGAATTTATCTCCAGAGTTCCTGAGGGTGTCTGACGGTGAGCTGGAAGTAGGGTGTGTAAAGCCTCTTCAGGAGGGAGAGTGTGAGTGTGTGAGTGTGTGTGAGAGAGACGGAGTGTGTGCATGTGATGATTAGCTGGAAGTGGGTTTCTGAAAGCCCCTCTTGGAGAGCCTGAGTGGGCATTTAAACCCTCTCGGCTGTGTGTTTGTGGGAATAAAATGTGGAATAAAACTTGCCTGCGAGGCAGATTTGGCTGGCAGTGCTCATTGTCCATGGAAGCTCTAATATTGAGTCAAAGAAAACAAATTAAAAATGCATCCTACCGAAGCTAATCCTGACAGGCAGATCACACCAGATTTGCAGGAATATTTGAGGAAAGGCGCAGTGGAGGGTGCACCTGTGAATGGACGTGGGAGTCTAAAGTGGAAGCATCAGCTCCCGATTTCTTGCATCTTATTCTTCTGGTTCTTGTCTGAGCGTTAAAGGGCCGATATCCTGCATCTCTTTTCTTTCTTTCTCTGAGGTGAAGCCGCTGATTATGTTGATGTTCGATTTTCCAGACAGGATCATAAGTTACAGTTATGTGAAGAGTTTCGGTTTCTTTTCTATCCCTTAGAATTAAACAGGCTGTTTTTATTGAGCCTGTTGGGACTTAAAGCTTCTGATGATACCATTAGCAGGCCAAAGCTTCTACATGTTTAGAAAGGCTGTATTTATGTTTTCTTATTAGCTTTAAAAAAAAAATAAGGGAACTATAAAATATTTCAAGAAATCGTACTTAGTAAATCGTGCTTCCACCTCTGGCACGGTTTACTTAACATTATTTAGAATGTATAAGTTTTGTGAATGACTTTGAGTCACACTGTTTAACATAAACACACACACACACACACACACACACACACGCTCGTAATGCAACAATCAACCAATATCTCAAAGAAATGTCTGAGCTTAGCCTTCAAACTGATCTTAGTCTAATTTCCATATTTC
>JBBPDC010190992.1:0-14956 GCA_037974485.1 Hemigrammopetersius urotaenia
TGTGTGTGTGTGTGTGTGAGTGTGTGTGTGAGTGTGTGTGTGAGTGTGTGTGTGCGTGCGTGAGTGCGTGCGTGAGTGCGTGAGTGTGTGTGTGTGTGCGTGTGATTGAAGTAAATGTGACCTGGAAATGCTGAAAAGGGTTAAAGCTGTTTCTGGAGATTTCCTTAATGTTGGCACTGAGGCCGATGAAGAGGAGGAGCTGGGCGCGGTGGGAATCCCTCCGGAGAAATGTATCCTTTACTCAGAAACTGCTTACAGAAGAATGGCTCCAGTCTTCAGGGCGGTGTGAGAACCAGAGGGTTGGAGGTGCTGAGTCTGGATGTCGGAGTGGTGAGGAGAGGAGACGCTCTCGGAGTCGGAGAGAGATTCTGCTGCTCCGATCGCCTTCGGCAGCTCCGTCCACAGCGGGGAGCCGGAGAGCAGGGCGGGGTTTAGCTTGTGTGTAGGGAGGGCAGAAGGAGCAGAAGGAACATGAATGATGGGCTTGAGGTCCCTGGGTGCCGATCCGGAGCCCTAACCTCTTCTCTGTTACTCTTAGTCTTCTAGCAGCTCTTGGTTTGAGTCTAGGACTCCTAGTGTGAGGAACAGGCTTTCTTGTGTAGTGTAAAGTCCATGCAAATGTTAGTCTGGAATAGAGCATCTGCCAAACGCTTTAGGCGTGCAGGGGGTCCTCACGATGCGACACACACCCGTTCCTACGACAGGGATGGAACCCGAACTTTGGTGTCAGTCGAAACTAGCCACTTGCTGATCCTGACAGAGCTGTAAATGCATGAACACACAGCTAGGCCACAGGAAAAGGACATAAATACAGTAATCCCTCAGTTTTACGTGGATGAGGAGTCGCGGTTTCAGTCACACACAGTTTAAAAAAAAATAAAAAATTTTAAGAACCAAACTCAGTTTTAAGTGGAAATTCCCACAATAACACGGAAACTGCAAATGTCCTCCCCCTTTTTTGCATTTTTGTGGCAATAAATATGTTTTTTCGGGCTGTTTTCACACAAGGGGACCTGTTCACCTCACTGCGGTGTCCCAATACTTTTGTCCCGCTACCTTCCAAGTTGCATATCTTTGCGGGAAAAGCACTCAGACACTTCAGACTCCACAGTTCAGTAGATCTCCAGGAGACCTTTCCGGCGAGCCCTGATTTCTATGTGTAGCCGCAGCAGATCAGGGGTCACACCCCGAAAACCGTGAGCCGGAGCGCATTCAGACGCGACCTTCAGAGTTGCAGATCCGGCGGGAAATTTAAATTACGAGGCGAATACGGGTTTAGCTTGACCTTTTCTTTAAGGGTGATGCGTTAAACTGAGTAGTTATTCACTACATGCAGGTGCTCTTGGAATGTAACTGTATACTGTGTTTGTGCACTGTACTGTAGTAAGAGGAAAAACGACAAAACATGAATAAAAACACGTAACAGTCCAGAACGGTGTAGGTAAGAGTACTGCGGGACACAAACTCATACGGCAGCCAAACTAGTTCTGCCCGCGAGCACCCTAAACTCGAAACGCCGCGTGTGGAGACAGTCGTAACGCGAGGACCCCTGTAATGTTTTCGGTTACACTGCTTTCCTTCACTCGGAGCCTCAGCCCTCTTCAAGAACACCAACGTGCAGGACGTCCTGAGCCGGCGCCGGCTGCAGCGCGAGCAGGCCAAGGAGGACGCGCTGAAGAAGAAGGAGCAGGACAAGATGCAGCGGGAGAAAGACAAGCTGTCCAAGCAGGACCGCAAGGAGAAGGAGAAGAAGCGCACACAGAAAGGCGAGCGCAAGAGATAGACGGGAGGCGGCGGCGGCGGAACCCGGTTTTGGAGGACGTGGATACTTTACTGAGGAGGAGAGAAAAACGGCACCTCCTGCTTTTATACACGAGCTTCGCCAAGGGATTCACAACCCAGGACCTGGTCGACTAAAGCCACAGCAGCCAAGCACCTGTCCAACGGAGCTCACTCCCAGTCCTGGTGACCCCACATTTACTGCATCCGGCTCTTCCTATCCAGAGCCTGCAGCCAGATTCAGAGCGGCCTGTGAGGGATATAACACTGTCCACCAGAATGTTCTTCCAGGAAAATTCCACACTCTTCAGTATTTCTGCGGTTCAGTCATGAGTGGTTTTATGTGAACTGGTTCATTATGGAGAATCCAGTGACTGGAACCAGACGTCTGATGTCTAACATAACACCGTGAACCTGCTGGGATCTGAGGCTTCCGCCCAGATCATTCTTCAAACCTCGTCATCAGTCGCTTTAGTTAATGTGAGCTTTTAGACTCCGACGTCTGGTTCCATTCACCACCACTGTGAGAGGTTCTGAATTCTGCAGAAATGTAGAAAGAAGTGGAATCTTCTTTAAGACGAGGAGTTAATACCCCCCCCCCCCCCATCCCACTCAACACACTGAAACCACGTCCAGCTCTTCATTACGCTGACGCAGGCCTGCAGATACAGCTATTAAAGTTATCGATCCAGTTATAAACATCAACAGAACTTCACTACAGAGACACCAGGCCTGACCTTGGATCAGATTCCTCCGTATTTATGGTCAAAGTCACAAAAGCCTGTTTTGTAATTTAAGAACTTCCTGATGAGAAGTGTAACAATGTAACAACTTTTTTTCCACTTAAAGGATAAATCCTGTTTATTTCTCCAGTCCCTGATTATTAATCAAATCTGTTAAACCAGGAGAAAAGCAGAGGATGTGCTCGGGATCCTCAGGACTAAGCCTGAGAATCACCGGTCACCGAGCGACTCTGCACTCGCGGATCAAGAGACGGAATTCACGGGCCTTGCTCATAAACACCTGCCGCTCCTTTATTTCGGTCGGTGTGAATCCGTCAAAGACTGTTTGGGTTGGTTTGGGTTTTTTTTAAGGTTTTGTTTTTTTTTTCTTTTTCATTAATGTTGAAGCTCCTTCTTGGACGTGAGCCTCCTCGGTTTAGCAGAACAGCACAACAAGGTCAAGATGGAACAGAAACCGCACCAGCGGTGGTCTCTTCAGCAAAACCTGTTCAGAAGCCTGTCTGAAACGACTTGAAACCTCCGCAAGCCGCCTTTACTTACAGCAATATGCAATAAACCCACAGCGGCCCAAAGAGGTGGACGTTCTAGCCCTGGGTTCGCTCTCTGCACACGTTCTCTAAACCATGCTTTCCACCTTCTGCTTTTCAGCCTCAAACCAGCGGATGATTTGTTAAAGAAACCTGTTCAAACCGTTTTTATAAGAGTTCTGTTTAATTCTGTAGTGCTTTGGGTCACCGGGTCTGCAGGGAAGCATCCGCTGTCGTCGCTGATGACGGACCGTACGCTACAGATGCCTCCAGGCGAAGATGAGGCAGGAAAGAGGCGCATTAATCATCCGGTCATTGGAAGCTGCTACACGTGCCAAGCCGTACCTCTCAGACTGCCTTGGCGTGCTCCTTTTGGGCTGAACTGCATACGCTCCTGACACCTCTGACCCACGTACTGTCCCTCAAAATCAATGAGTACGGTTTTAAGACGGATCAGTGGAAACGTTTTTCTTTCGTCTAAAGTCCATGTCTTTGTTTTTTCTGGCATGTTTTTGTAGCGAGTTTTTTAAAAGAGAAAAAGATTTTCATAATCAATAAACTGAGAGCAGGTTTGGTGTGAAATTCTTCTCAGCGGTGATGAATGGAACCAGATGTCTGAAGAGTTAAATGCCTGATACTTGCCTGACAGAGAGTCAACACAATGCTTATGATTGTGCTGTCATGTGTTTCACGAGTTGTGATGAGATTTTGGATGAGAATTTCTTTATATTAAAACTGGAGCACCTTGGTGACTAACCAGAACTCTTGTTTTTCCTTTATATCTCTTTCTTTGCAGTACCTCCTCCAGTCCTGCGGTGGCAGTAATACACTGAAAAGTTGTCAACCGCCATAAAAAAAACTAGCATGTAGCACGACTGCTCCGTGTCTTGTCCTCCTATTTTAGTGTCGTCCCCCCCCCCCATGTCCAACAGTTATCTCCGTGTATTATTAGTAAGCTGTGCTCTGTCTAAACATGTGGGTAGAGAGAGTTATTTCAGCCTTTCTTTTGTGGACGAGTGTTTGTTTTCACTCGCTGCTAATGCTAACCGCTAATGCCAAAGGTTTAAGCAACAAAGTTATCCGATTCTGATTATTTACCTTTACATTTTCTTCAAGGGTAATGAATTAAACAGAGTTTCACGTGAAATCGAAGTGTTCTGGGAGCAGATTTAGGTTTTACACTATAAAAATAGGCATTTTGTTTTACCAAAACACAACGAAGTGCCCAAGGTTTTTCACCGTATGCGGGTGCTCTTGGAACGTAAGATGTTTCAGAAAAACCTTTGGCACTTCCCCTCTTATTTTTTTCCTCATTTGCCTATTAAGCTCTGGCTTTTCTGACGGGGTTTGTTAAGGCGTGTAACTGGCAGTAAAAGCAGGTATTGATCTTAGTGTAGCTTTACAGGTACGAAGAACAGACGTAGACTGAAGCACTGATGTAAGTTGCTCTGGATAAGAGCATCTGCTAAATAACACAAACGTAAACATTTGTAGCAGAGGGATAGGGTGGGTGTCCCAGAGAAAACTTTTCTTTTAGACTTATGTATGTTTCTATTGTCAGAATTAATGAAAACCTCACTGGTTTTGGATTATGAATAACACGTCTATATTGTATCCTGTGATTTAGTCCCCATCAGTCGCTGTGAAGTTTCTCTCCAGTGCACTATTTCACATCAGACCTCTGAATATGTTCACCTCTCAGTGACTGAACTGGAACCTCTGAGAAACTGGTGGAATTTCTCTTCAACAATTGTTTTCTTGAGCAGGTATCTGGGTTTCTATTGTGATGTGGTCTCGTCCCCCCACAGCGTCCCACTGAACTGCAACGGCTGCATTTTAATATCTTTCTAATTAACTATCAAAAAGGCGAGGAAGCATCAGGCTGACATTTTGACTTTATTGTTGTATGGTTTAATTTACCAGATATCAGAAAGAGAATAAATGCAATCTTAGTCAGAAACAAAAACATTAAAATGTGTCATCTAAACTATGACGGTCCCTGATATCAGCAGGTTTCTAAAGGATTGCTTTATCGAAGTCAGTTCACACTCGTCGTTTTTCCCAGGTCTTCAGAGGGGAGCTCTCTCTCGACATTCAATCAAAAGCACAGAAGAAAAATGATTGGCCACAGACAGGTGGCGATTAGGTACAATAACATTGAAACAAGATTGAGATTATTACTAATTTAAATCCTGAGCTGTTTTCTGACTTCAGAAGCACTGCAAGTCCTTCAGCCAGATACTGTTTGTTGTTTGAAAATATAATCGACTTTTTCTGGCCCCCAGATCTCCTTAAGTTAGAATTCAGCTTATTATAAATACATAAAAATCAATCAGCAAAATTACCAAACAATCTGGAATATACTTGGCAGTTATTATTCTTTAAACCAAAGGTTGCAACAAAGAAATGCATGTTCCAATAAATACGTTAAGCACAAGAAAACTGGACGGTTTACTTACATTAAGGTGTAAATAGTGCCTTAATATGCAGGTACCCCCAAGATCTGGTTCTTTAGAGAAGACACTCATTTACACCAATGTGAAATTATTCCAAGATGAGGTTATTTTCAGAGTATGTATTTTTCCAAAGGGACTAACGATTGCCTTAGCATGGCTTCGCAAATCTTATCCACAAAGGGCTGGCGTGGCTGGAGGGTTCCTCTCCAAAAAAGCAGACCAGCTGATCTGAAAGGTGGAATCTGGATGCTTGACTGGAATGAAGACCTGCAGTCGCACCAGCCATTTACAGAGGAGTCTTTTATGTTTGTCTTAAAATGCGGGGCCAAGAGGGTGACCTGCAACTGTCCTTTCCCCTCCATGAATCACTGATCAACAGCTGAAAGGTCCCCCTTCTTATCTGTTCTTGAGTGTCCCTTCGTGGATCTTGTCCGATCCTGCATAGCCCTAAGCCTTTCGCCTTTCGTCTTCAGCTTCACCTTCTCTCTCCCACTCACTTTCTCCTCTTTTGTCCACAAGAGACAAGTGGAGGGCCTCTTGAAATCCTTGGAAAATGGCGAGTTGATTCTACTGCTACACCATTTCCACATGCCATCCCTTTGAAGAGGTTGTTCATGTATTGATTGGGGAATCTAAATAAGACTGATGACTGTGTTACTGAACCGAGGATTCCTATTTCTATTGCTCAGAACGGAGCCTACTGCAATCACTGTGTTGTGACTTAAATAACGGCATTCACTCACTGCACCAAACACACTGCATCTAATCCCAGAACATGCCATTCCCAGTGTCTCTGGTACTTTGTATGAGCAGTACACACACACACACACACAGACACACACATACGCTGAAGTGACTGTCTGGCAAAGTTCACATGGCTGGTTCTCTCCCTCTCCCTCCCTCTGGGATGATTTGTACTGTGTTAACTCTAAGGGGAACAGGTGTCTTCCTCCCCTCCGTCCTCAGGGCTGGTGCTGGTTTTGGGCAGAGTCATATGCAGGGCACACCACAGAGCAGTGCGGGACTTCCTTGTGCTACTGCTCAGGTCCTTCAGTGCAAAGGCCAAAAGGACAATTTCTGAATCAGGAAGACAGAAAAAATGACTCTTTTAACATACACTCATACCTCAGCCATCACATTAAAACCCTTTAATATCATGTAGGTCCCCCTCGTGCCACCAAAACAGCTCTGACCCGTCAAGGCACGGGGTGTGTCCGAAATCATGCACGTACGTGAGTGCACTGAAATGTAGTGCGTAGTGTGCACTGAGCACTTCTCTCTGTACTGTTTTGCACTTAGCTGAAGTAACAGACTAACCAATCTGCTTGCGATTCTCCAGCCGCCAAAATATCCGCCGGTTAGTAAAATAACTCTATTAACGTTACTCACATTTATACGAACTAGTTGCCTCCGCTTGGGCTTGCATTTCACTGAGTTTTATCTTAGGACCTCTGAAGGTACATGTTAGCAACTAATCCTGCAAGTTAATGTGGGGCCTCAATGGATCTGACTAGTTGTTCCAGCACGTACCACTGATGCTTAAACTGATTGATATCTGGGAAATTTGGAGGCCAACAGTATGGAACTGTTGCAGAAATAAAACAGTTCCATACTCAGTAGATGGATGGCGGTAGCTCAGTGGGTAGGATACTTGCCTCCGGACCAGGAGGTCACAGGTTTGAATCCTACCTCCAGCAGACCACCACTGGGTCCCTGAGCAAGACCCTTAACCCCGAGTTGCTTCAGGGAGAGACTGTCCCCTGTAGTTAGAGAATGGAAGTCGCTTTGGATAAAAGCGTCTGATAAATGCCGTAAATGTAAATGTAAATCGATAGCCTAATAGCTATCATTCGTGATACCGACCTGGTTACTTGCAACAGTTCAAATAGAGTAGCAGTATTTTTGTATGCCCCCTCAGCATGTCTAAATGAGTATATGAGTACCTCTGTCCTCCCTGAGGTAAGCTGAGCCCTGCTTCTGTTTGCTGTTGCCGTTAAGGAACTCATCCTTGCGCCGTGCCTGAGTGATGTAGATGGTCTCCAGGTGCCTGTCCAATGCTGAACAGATATTAGCGTTGAGAGGGAGACTCCGCAAACACTCCATTTTCCCCAACAAATTCACCACCTATAAAATAACACACATACCACTCAGCATCATTTAGATACAGAAATGATGGACACCTCAAATCAGCAAACAATCGCATAACACTAAAACCCTAAACCCTAAAATGTTGATATATACTACACATTTTGAGATGCTTCCCTAGAAAACGTATTCACTTTCAATAAAATAAACATACATTATACATAAACTACATAAAATAATAATATATTGATTGACCTAGTTTTGTCTTTAATATACTTTATTTATATACGTATGCTGACCTTGGCCTGCTCACGAATCTGGTCCACTATGAGCCGGTCCACTCTGGAGGGGTTCGAAGGCGTTTTGGGCAGGGAGTTATTGCTTGCCAAAGACACACGTTTGCCTGGGTAGCTCTTCGCCAGTACAGCCTCGGACTATTAGAAAATAGCACAATTCTGAATCTCTCCTGAAATCACTCCTAAACATCATAGATTTAGTGACAATTGCCCCAAAATGACAGACAGTTTTCTTAGTAAGGCATAAGATTGTATAGTGTTCAAATAAAATTTTAAATAAATGAAATTAAATGAAAATGTTCATATTTCTTGACTGACATACCAACGTAAACGGTCCAAAACCATTCGAAATAAACTCTTGCTAAAATAATTGCCCTATGGTGGTCCTCCATTTCATGAATTGTTCGCTTTCATTAATGCAGAATATTACCTTCTTCCTCTCTTTCTCTAGCATCCTCCACTGCTCGTAGCACACCTCCAAATAATGATGCAGTTGGCTCATAGGGGATTCTCTACACTTGCTGAATTTGGGTGACCTCATGGTGGACATTAGCCCAGTGAAAGGCCCATCTCCACTAGTGGGGTTTGGTCCAATCAGCTCCTGCAGGTAGGGGTTAAAGGTGGGAAATTCTCCGTCTGGCAGAAGCTCACCCATGTCCACAAGAGGCACAGAGGCGCCATAGTGCAGCAAGGAGCGTGAAGGAAACACGTGACATGAATTCTGTCTGGGATCCCCCATCTGGTACATGTAGGGGAACACCTGGGACGGAGCTGGTTTGGCTTGATTGGGACCAGATCCACCGTGTCTGGTCTGACCAGTATACATACTGCCCAGAATCTGAAATGGGTTCTGCAGGAGGCCCTGTTGTTTGTCTGCCTCCCTCATAAAGCTAGGTGTAGGCTTGAATTTGACTCCAAACCGCTGAGAGGAATGCACGTCAGATGTGTCAGTGGCTCCTTGTAGCCTGTTCTTGTCTAGATGCACAGTGAAGTCCCCTCCATCTCCACCTGCTACATTTCTCAGACCATCCGGACTCAGACCGAACCCTACCTGACCTGTCCTGCCTTGTAGGTTCATCCCATTTTCTTGCCCAAAGTCAGTGAGGACACTGGATGAAGGCCTCTGCTGAGATGACAGAAAGGGAACAAATTCAGTCCCAGAGTGGGTCATGAGCTTGGATATGCCTTTGTGGTCTGTTTTCATGCTGTTCTTGGCTTGAAGCTTAGCTTGATTCTGGGGATGATTTGACTGGCCATGATAGTACTGGTGGAAGCTAGTTTGGGGGCCTCTGGTTTCTCTCTGACTCGCCTCTTTGCTTTGAGGAGGGGTTGGGGGGTTTAAAGGGGACGAGAAGGATTTAGGAGGTTCAAAATAATCCGACGCTTGACTGAACCCAGACAATTCCTTAGTGGTATAATCACTTTGCAAGGGATGACTCCTCCCAACATCGCCTCCTCTTTGCTCCCTCAAGGTTGCAGTCATCTCTCTCTTACGGGTGGGCACATGAGAAGCAAATGCTGGCGTGTTTTGGAAAGAGAGACTCTTCATATCAAGCACATTCGCATCCTGGGTTTTTACAAGGCTGTTCTGAGCCCATTCACTTTTATAGACGTCTCCCTGCTCCCCCATGAGAAGAGCTTGAATGTGACTGGCCAGCTTGTTGCCATCCTGCACTGAAAACGACCTGTTGGTTTTCGTTTTGGGTCCATTCAACACAGAGACGTTTTGGTACGGGGTGAAGCACAAGTCAATCATTTGGCTTGGAAGGCAGGAGGGGTCATTAAGTGAATCCATGCTGTCAGAGAAGCCATGGCTGGTGCTGCAGAAGCTGCTGTCCTTGCTGTGCTCAGAATTACCCACCCTGCTCTTTGAACGGTAGGTACTGACAGCTCGGGAGATGCTGAGGCCAGGAGGGGGTCTGGCCTCAGAGTCTCCACTGTAGGTGGAGAAAAGCCAGGTTGGGTCAGCAACATCAAAGCTGTTGAAGTGTTGGTTAATGTCAGCGCTTTGATTAGAGTCCCTTCCCACTGACTCAGGGCAGAGATTGTTAGACTGCATGCCAGAGCTAGACGGCATATTAGTCTTCGAATGAAGGTCACTCAAGCTGTCCTCCTTCATAGACTTGGTGGACCACATATTTTTAAGACCTGATGACATCCTGTTGAGACCAATGTTTGAGTTAAATTTATAAAGGTAGTTCAGAAACTGCCTAAAGTTTGTATTGTTACAAAGACTAGTTTACTGTCAAATAGAGAACTATAGTATAGAAATACATGAATCACTGAGATACTAACTCCTGTGAGAAGTAGGAGTCCGTTGGATTAACTTCTTCCAAGATAGTTGATACTAATCCATACAGGTCCGTCTCACTCCCACAGTCATTGCCATCTACAAGATTCCTGTGACGGACAAACAACATACCATTTATTGATAGAGAAAGTATTTGGATAGTTCTGTCATCCACCTTATAAAAGGTTTGGCAAAATCAAATCTACACAATTTTCTCTCAACCCACATGTGGTTAATCGGTCAAGATATAATTGTTTATGACACGTCTGCTCATTTATGTATTTCAGCAAAACGTTTTTAATGTTTATACCCCACCATTTATGTAGTGCAGCGCAAACTGCATGACTTATCTCAATCTATGTGGTGTTATTGATGTCAAATCGCTTTTGTAGTTTATGATACTGTATTTCAGGCAAGGATTTATAACAATACATAAAATTAAAGAGTCAAGTTTTGTCCATTAATACGTTAGAAATATATAAATCAATAACATATTAATAATATTAATGTTATTCATTTATATATTTATATAATAAGTAAATAAATAATTAATTAATTAATAAATAAATACATTAATGTAATCACCTAAACCACCCACAAAAAACTGCCAAGTTTTACAGATTTAACCGGCAACAAGTATTTTTAAATGATCAGTAGTGTGATATCACTGCTGTATATTTCAACTGTGACGACTTTCATGATTTCAAAGGGGTGATTTCATCACTCTTCAGGAAACAAAAATGTTTGAACTCTGGAGGGAATGTTTACTCCCTCCATCCAGTCCATATATGGAAAATAAGGTGCAAAAATAACCCCTTTTCAAATCCGATTATTGTGATATCACAAAGCCAACACAGTTAAGTGCATCTCCTTACTGTGGCTACAGCAGTTTTTCCCCAACATTCACATGACGATTCATCTTTGATGGTGAAAAATCATTCAAAATAAGACCTTTCTCGGATTACATGAAGACCTTGATGCATCAGAACCCCTAGTAACTCACCTGGAGCTGTGATTGGACACACTGCCAGAAACACTGTGATTGGTTAGAAGTTTGCATATTGTAGCCGTCAGTATTGCAGAGATTGATATTGAGATAACAATTAGCTAAGTATTGTTAAAATGCATTTGACATGTAACACAGAACATGAGAGGCATGTTTTTTGGAGAGAAGCTATTACAGTATCACAGAGTTTTGACTGAATGTTCCTTATTATAAGTTATTTATTACCATTTGTCATTTGGAGCCCTGTAATTATGTGCTTATGTAACAACATGTTGCTTATCTGTACCCAGTATGTATAAACCTGACCTGTTTTTGGAGACGCCTTGAATGCAATTCATCAGTTGATAAGGGTCATCCTGAGCTGCCCAGGAATTAAATGGCAGCGGCAGCTCCTCGTGAGAGGAAAAACCTGTGATAAAAGGCTGTGACAGTCGTCCACTATCTCCACTACAGTCATTCTGTTAAAGAAGGAGAAAATAAAATGACATGTACACAGACAACGCACATCTTTATGTGGATACTTCAGTTAAATATTACTGAGTGAAAAACTATCAAAATATTTCAAATAAACCTAGTTTCCTCTAAAAGATGATCGGTAACAGTGCAGGTCTGACTCCCATTAACGGTTTGTGTGGTTGATTCAATACTGTTCTTAAACACTCAATGCGCTCCTTACAGTTTCAGCACTTAATAGTTCGCTAAATAACTAATATTTGTCTGATGACATTATATCAAATGGTGAACATACTGTCAATTTACTTGTTAAAAGGAACTACTGAGTGTATTTTTAGTACATACTGAGTAACACGCAAATGTAAAAAAATCTCAGTGTGTGACTGGTTATTCATTTCATTTCCTAATGCAGTTCATTTGCCAGTTCAGCTGTTACTCACCTGAAACTTGCAGGGGGAGTAGTACGAGCCTGAGCCATTGTTATGAAATCGATCAAAGGCATTTTTTGCTCCATTTGCCTCCACGTTGATTTTGCTCTTCCCTGCATTATTGACCTTTAATCACAAAAAGGACCAAATGTATAATATTATTCCTTGATTAGTCTTGAATAGATAGACAATAAAGGCTACAAAAGGTACAGGCTATTGTGGGACGGAGTGGTAGAACGCAGCCCCTTTACCCTTGAAGGGATAATCATTCATGTTAATAAAAAAGGCAGAGACTGGTTTTAGGTGTTCTTTGTGATTTTAATTGGTAAAGAATATAGCTTTAGTTCATCCAAACTACAAACTTAACTGCTGTGGCATTGCTTCCTTTGATTCAAAGAATGTGGATGACATCAGCAAAACTAAACTCCTGAAGTGACTAGTTTAATTCCTATATATATATATACATTTTGCATAGATATAAGTATTAAGATAATTATGTATCATAATTATTGAATTCACTGAATTTCTGCATACTTCCAGCAAAGGGTAACCTTAATACTTCAGCATACAAACACATTTTGGACAACGCCATGCTTCCAACTCTGTGGCCCCAGTTTGGAGAAGACCCTTCTCTACTCCAGCAGGACTGAGTCCCAGAGCACAGAGCAGCTCCATAAAGACATGCTGGAGGAGTTCAGTGTGGAAGAACTTGACTGACCCACACAGAGCCCTGACCTCAACCCCATCCAGCTCCTTTGAGGTGAACTGGAATGGAGATTGTGAGCCAGACCTTCTCGTCCAAGATTAAATGCTCTACTGAATGAAGTTACCTCTCGACACTTTAGAAAGACTTTAATTCTGAGGAACTTTTCAACGGCTGGCTAGCTGACTAGCTGTTCTCTGTGGCCACGATGAGAAAAAAAAACGTTTAAAAGTCTACTTTTCATTTAAATTATATAAATGCAAAAATAAATATTGATATTAACTATATTTCATTTGATGAGGAACGTGCTTTAAATTTAAATTACCTCAGTGCTCTGTCGAGCAAATGTCGGTCGAGTTTTAAGCCTCACTTAGTGAAGACAAGCACATTTTCAGAATTCATACCCCAGCTATGGAGAATTTTTTTGCTGGTTTAAGTTTATAAAAAAGTACTTTTATCTCTAAACATAAGCATACATATAATTCCATTAAACTGAGCCGAGTAACGGCCAGTGCCTTCGTTAGCACGGACAGCTAACCTGGCTAATGAAACTTTCGACCCTCTTCATCCCTCTTACCTCCATCTCTACCAACAACCAATAGCTCGTCTCGACGAATAGTTCTTATCGTAATTTATGGACACGATTTTTACATTAATTGTAGTTAATATTGTTGTTATTATCGGTTTGATTTGAGACTATTCCTAATTTCACACACTTAACTGACTGAGGGGCCTCGCGCTCCTCCCGTTACAACAACGGCCTAAAAAAGAACTGCTTCATATTTTAATAACGTAATTGGCCTCCTGGATCAGAAGCAGCCAATCACAGTCCAGCTGGAGTCCCAACGCCATAGCAACAGGTTTAATATATATATGTATATATACTTTAATATATGATCATTATTATTATACACACACACACACACACACACACACACACACACACACACACACACACACACACACACACACACACACACACACGACCCTGTGACCATCCTATTCATGAATCTCCTGTCTGCTTATTTTGGTAACACTGAGTACTGCATGACTGTTTCTCAGCCACAGTGTTGAGGACAGGCTGACGAGGACAAGCCCCCGCTGGTGAGGAGGCTGTCTGGGGTGGGCAATCGAGAAGAAAATCCACACGAATGTAATTAAAATCACAAATGATAAACGTTTCTGTTTAGCACAACACACTTCCATGAGCTCAGCTTATTCGGCCGCAATGAATGAACGGACGAATAAAACTAGATTCTACTGTAAACACCTCTAGGTCTCCAGGTTGGGTTGGGTCTCAGAATGTGAACCATAAAGGGCTTTGAAGAGAGTGCCATCTACTGGCAAGACTTTTGGGCACTGAGGCAGAGACGCATCCTCCAAACAACAAACAGACCTGTAATGTCTGTAGAACCATAAAAGCAAAGAACAGTAGCCACTGAACAGGGAATGCATGTTAATATTTAACAATAAGTACAACAGTTATTATAGTTGTATACAATAATTAAACGATTTAATCCTGAGATCTTGAAAGTCATCAGTGTGATTTCTTTGGTATGACGGATTTTTAAAAAATTAAGCTAAACACACAAATGTGACTTGCAAGGAGCGGTTTACACAGATTAGGTATATGTGTGTGTAGTAGAAACAACAAAACAATATGCTTAGCTTTTTTTTTCATTTGGATTTTGTTTCAGAATAGCCAAATAATTTTAATTACCCACATCATTTTAATTATCCCACCATAGCAGGCTTGAGAATGGCATCTACTTTTAACTTTACCAAAACAATACACTAAGCTTTTGTGGCTATTTTACCTGAAATAAAAGGGAATCGATGAACTTTTGCCAAAATAGGGCATAGTTTACCACTTTGACCAATCTGTGCAATGAGCCACAGGTTTTAAGAGTAAGCTGAGAAAGCAAGTCTGAACTGCTAAAGGAGGCCAAAAAGCAGTCATTTCACAAACTATTCAACAGTGGTGTAAAGCATTTGAGTAAATGGACTTCGTTACTGTACTTAAGTATTTTTTGGGCTACTTTGTACTTGTCCTGAGTATCAAAAATATAAGCAACTTTTACTCTCTACTCAACTACATTTTTGAATATATGTTTATCTTTACTCCACTACATCTGAACGGACACTTACCGTTACTCACTACATCGTGATCGTGCGCCACATGTCGGCATC
>JBBPDC010191029.1:0-14949 GCA_037974485.1 Hemigrammopetersius urotaenia
CGTATGAATCATTCAAGCAGAACAAAGAGCATCTAACTGAAGTCCTGAACCAGTGAAGAACCAGGAGCAGATGATTCAGTATACTGGTGGTGCTGAATGCTGAGTGGGTGGAGCTCCTTTATCTAGACTCCTTGTAACTTTAGATACTTTGCATCCTGTCAGTAAAACATTGTTTTTTTTTGTTGTTTTTTTTAATTTAATCTCAGTATGACACAGATAAGACATTTTGGCAGGAATAAAATAGTATTTTTGCACCAAAAAAGTGAAAAAGAAATAAAGGCCTCAAGACTTTTGCACAGTACTGTAGATATATATTTTCTATACAGAGGTTATGGCAATGAACTTCTTCTTGACTCTTACCTGGATCTCCAGGTCTGCCTGGAAGTCCAGTTTCTCCTTTCCTCCCAGTGAAACATTCTCCCAAAGCTCCAGGAAAACCTCGTACCCCGGGGGGTCCTGGAGATCCAGGCTGTCCTTTACCTCCAGGAGGACCAAAACGTCCATAACCTGGGATACCAGGAGGTCCCTGATCTCCTTTAGGACCTGACAGTGGGATAAATGACAGCTGAACCTGATATTCTTACATCACAGATAGCAGCAAAACCCTGTTAAAAGATCAATTTCTTGTATTTCTCCCGTATTTTCAAAGTACACATTGAAATGAGACAATATTCTTTCACAACTGAAATGTTCCTCAAGGGCCACAATGTTCCTCCAGGTCCATGGTGCAACACAACAAAAACAGACCGGCAAAGAACAAAAACGGACCCGTAAAGAACAAAAACAGGGGCAGGACTACAATTGACAGTTTAATAATTCAGCAGCAACAAGATTGAAAAATACATGCAGTATATAATAACTACAAGGTGATTACAGTGGCAGCTGTGGAGGTTTTCTTTACGCAGAACAGTTTAGTGTGTGTATGCAGCGAGATTGTGAGAAAGGAAGCAGTTAATATGTGTTTACATTTATGGCATTTAGCAGACTCTCTTATCCAGAGTGACAAACATCAGTGCTTAAGTCATCTATGTCTGTTCTTCATACCTGTAGAGCTAAACTAAAATCAACACTTGCTTTTTTCCAAGTTACTGCCAGAGAAGTTACACACCTTAACATACAAAAAACAAGTTGTCAAAGAAAAAACAAGTAAGGACAGTTACTCACCTTGTTGTCCCTTTTCTCCTTTTCTGCCTGGAACACCCCCTATAATGTCTAAAATAGATATAATATGGACTTATAAGCAACGTAATCAATGATTTGTATTTTCAGTTTTGTATTTGTTCTCTCATATAGTAAATGAACAATGTTCATCTATGGACTGAATAATAAACTTATTTACTGATTAGTAACAGTAGTAATTAAAACACCTGTATCTCCTCTTGGCCCTGGTGGTCCAGGAAGGCCATTCAGCCCTTGGTTGCCTTTCTCGCCTAAAGCTCCACGAGGACCAGGGGAGCCAGTAGGCCCTGAGACGAAAGGTTCACGTCTATCATATATATATATACATGTTCATAAATAAATCGTATATATAAAATACAAACACACCTTGTGGTCCCAGTGACCCTGCAGGTCCAGGAGGCCCAGGAGGCCCAAAGGAGCCTGGTGGTCCAGGAGGGCCTGGTGGTCCTGAGACAGAAATATCAGAGGAGAGATAAAATGAGAACCATGTGAACTACAGTCAAGCTGAGAAATACATTAAAAAAATCTAATAATGAGATCTAAATGAATGTTTACCTGAAAATCCAGGGGCTCCAGTGTCTCCTGTAAGTCCAGTTGGGCCGTAGTCACCTGGTCGACCAGGAGATCCCGCATTCCCCTTTTCTCCTTTATACGCAACACCATCTCTAAACGCAGGCTCTCCCTGTACACACACAGACACACACACACACACACACTCTAACAATCCATATTGTGTCCATAACATCATGTCAAGAATATTTTCATCTCACTTAATAATTTACATAATAAACTTAGCAAATATTGTATTCATTTTAGACACATTTTAGACTTTTAGATTAAGAACAAATTATGAAACCTAGAACTTTAACACACAAAATGTTTTACAGTATTTTTCAGTAGGGGTGTAACGGTACACAGTGCGTACCTCAGTTTTGGGGTCATGGTTCGGTACGGTTCACGATAAGCAACAAAAAGTTCTTAAGAATGAGGCTTGGTTTGTTTTCGTTTATTTTAAATAAACAGCAGTGTATTAACCAGTAAACACACACTCTTGCTTATATTTTCATGTATGTGTAAGTGTTACGCCAGTAGGTGGAGCTATTGCACCACACTACAACACAGGTTTATGATTTACTTGCGCTTTTTGGTCCCTCTGTGATTCCATATTACTTCAATCACGTCTTCTCCTTCATACCGTGTATTCTCTGAAAGACATCATGTACCGAACCATGACCCATGTACCGTGACGGTTGGGTACGAATACGTGTACCGTTACAGCCCTAATATTCAGTATATTTAGGGCAGTTTCATTTTGTACCAGAAGGGGGAGACAAAACTGTTTTTCACATCAGAGCTCTTGTTTGTAAGTTGTACCTTTTGTCCTCTTGGCCCATGAGGCCCCAGACTACCTGAACCTCTGTCTCCTTTAATTCCTTTGATTCCAGGTAAACCAGGTGCTCCTAAAAGCCCTTGGACTCCAGGAAAACCTGGTTCTCCCTTAGAACCCCGAGGACCTTATTAAACAAGATCATTGTCAGATCAACATGCAAGTAATGTTAACTGACTCTGCGACTTTGAAAAGACTCTCACCTGGGAAGCCAATGTGTCCGGGATCTCCTCTCGGTCCAGAAGAACCTGGTGCACCAGGACTGTAGCTGTCAGCCCCTCGATCTCCAGGAGGACCTAAAAAATAGACACTCAGACCGGCGACCTCAGAACTACCACACAGAGCAAAAGAGGTTTTAACTGTTGTCTAATGTTCCCTCTCAAATAAAGCACACAAACACCTTGTGGTCCAGGCTGCCCAGGGATCCCATCTCTTCCATCAGTTCCTTTCAGTCCCGGTGGTCCTGGATCTCCTCTTTCACCAGGGTAACCGTCAGGACCTGTTTATAAAGAATATAGTCTTCTCTGGTGAAGAACTAGATGACAGTGATGACAGGATACCAGTTTTAAAGTAGCATGAGGTAGGGCTTAAAACTGATCCTTTTCTAAACTTATATAATGTGTATTTAAAAAACAAAATAAAGCAAAAAAATAAATAGATATATACACACCCCATAAATACCTGCTTATCACGGGGGTTACGTTCCAAGAGCTGCCATGTATAGTGGAAAACCGTGATGTGATAAAAAACATGCCTCAAAAAGGCCTATTTTTATAGTGTAAACCCTAAATATTCCCCAAATATGCTCCCAAAATACTTTAATTTACATATACTGGACTGGAATTCAAGCAGCGCCTTTTCTTTCGTAAGCAGGTAAATACAGTAATAAGCTCATTTAATTTACAGTAATAAAAGAAGAACAAAAACGAAAAACACGAGAACACAAATTCTGAACAGCAGCTGCCTCAATTTTTCAAAAAATTATATATTGCTACAAAAGATGCTGTGATGTCTGTATTTGTAATATACCCCATATATATTATGAAGTATGAACATATAGCGGTAATACATCCCATTTATATAATACAGTAAAAAATATGTATTAAATATTCCAAATAGATTATACACTATACATAGATATCTATATACTAATAATGTGCTAGTATCATTATTATTATAATGTAACTGTCTATGTATATATGTATAAATGCACACAAACAATATATATTTTTAAAATATAACAACCAAAATAATGTAATGTAAAGTAGGATAATAGAATTTAATAGAATGAAGCTTGTATTGCTTACTTTAAAAATAAGTGAGAAGAAGATTCTTCACTGAAATGTATGTTTATTGAATATGTTAGGTAATTTGGACCTTTTCATTCAAAATGTTCACAGTTCAGAAGGGGAAGCTGGTATTTTTTAATATGAACAAGGAACGCTATCATGATTAGAACTAGAACTTCCTAACCTGGTAGTCCAGGATCTCCTGGAGCTCCGTGTTCCAGTCCCGCAGGCCCTGGTGGTCCAGGTTCTCCAACATCTCCAAGAGACCCAGGAGGACCTCTCAGACCTCTCCCTCCAGCCGCACCCTGCGATCCTGTCGGCACAAATAAACACACTTTCACACAGATAAACTCTGTTAAATGTGTTTAAGGGCCCTTTTAATGGAATTAAGCAGTGCATTTTGGGATCCTTCACTGAAAACGTGATCTCTGAATGGTTAGTGATGTAGAGTAATGAGTGACACCCAACCACCACTCCAAGGTTTCCAGTTTTTTTGTTTTCCTTTCTTTTGACCCGTTTCTCAGATCAGAGAGTGTCCTTATTGACAAGACTGATAAACTGCCAGGAATTCATTACTGATACTGATCTTATATCATTGTTGGAAATGGGCGGGGCCAATGTACAGTAATGTGTAATATCTTCTCAAAATGTGCAATAGGCTGTAACCATCCAGTGCAATTTGTATTTTGTATTTTTGTATTTATAAACCAGTGCAATTTGTATATAATTTGTGTACTACTATTACTATCCATTTGTTATTTACCTTATTTCATTCCTGTCTTTAACTTTATGCCTCAGACTGAGTCGACTGTTGTTCTTTGAAAGAGTGACAATGACAATAAAGATTTATCTTATCTTGTCTTAAAATGCTGCTTGTAAATGTGATGCTCTAATATAACAATGTCTTTACAACTTAAAGGTCCCATAACAAATAGTTTGAATAGTTTTTCAAACTATTTTCTGTAAAAATGTTGCTGTCCTTTGATATGGGCCCTTTAAGTTGTTGAATAATTGTTGGTTATTTAGTTCCTTTGATCACAATTCAGATTTAGTTCCTTTGATCACAATTCAGATTGGCAGAGTCCTTCACGGTCTTCAAGCGTCGCCTGAAGACCCACCTTTTCAAGGAGCCTTTTGGCAAATAACTGTCTCTGTCCTACTGTTACTTATTTCCTTTAAAAAAAAAACGTCCCATTTCTCTATGACTTGCGTTGTTTTTCTCTATGGCTCATGTATTGTTGGGTTAGGCGTTGGCTAATTATTATTTGACAGTTGTTGTATAGATGCTCTGACTGCAGTATCTTAGTTAAATAGTTGACTCAGATTTAAGCTGTTTTTCAGGTAAAAAACAGTCGTAGAATTCTTAAGCACTGATGTACGTCGCTCTGGATAAGAGCGTCTGCTAAATGCCGTAGATGTAGATGTAAATGTAAATGTTTTTTATTTTAGTACAAGCTGACTGGTCAAGCGAGGTTCAACTTTTAAAAACTTTTTAAAACCACCACCATTTCTGAAACTTGAGTTTACGAACTGCTCTGTAAAACACCTAAAACCATCTTGTCTAATCAAGGGTGAACTTCACTACAGCGAGTGTCGTTTGCCTGTTTGTATTAATGCCTGACCTTTAGGTCCGGGTGGTCCGGGTGGTCCAGCAGCACCAGTTGGACCCTGGGGTGATGTCCCAGGTAACCCTGGGTCTCCAGTGGGTCCTGTGAGAGGATAACAGGAAAAAAATGAGTTTTAGACTTCTGTCACACTACTGACACAGGCGTTCCATCAGGCCTTACCTTGAACTCCAGGAAGTCCAGGTGATCCTTTGAAACCCTGTTCTCCAGGAAGCCCAGGTGACCCTGGCACTGAAGATCCAGGTGTGCCAGGATATCCAGGAGCACCAGGCAGACCAAAGCCTGGGACACCAGGACTCCCTCGGTTTCCTTTCTCTCCATTTGGTCCTAGAAAATGAGTCCATATGTTTAAAACCCAAGTCAGTTTGTGATTTTTGTACATGGGGAGATTAACGCTGCGTCCGAAATCGCATACTTCCCTACTATATAGTATGCGAAAAACAGTATGCGAGGCGAGTAGTATGTCCGAATTCATAGTATTCGAAAAACAGTAGGCGAGAAGTACCCGGATGACCTACAGCCAAATTCTGTAGTAGGCATTCGATGGACACTGCACTCTCCCATAAGGCAGCGGGAGAGGCGGCGTCATATTCAAAACGGAGACGCGGCTCTTTTCATGTGTAAGTACATTAAGGAAATTGTTGTTCATTGTGGTTAAATTACACTTGTGAGAAAATACCCTCTGTAAAGGTAAAGAATAATGCCATTGTTGTGACGACACATGACACGTGACAACATCAACACAGTGGAGGTATTACGTCCGAATTCCATTCATACTGCCCTCATTCATGGTATATAGAACGTACTGTTTTAACGGTAGAGCAGTACGTTCAAATTCAAATGTAGTACCTACTCAGGTAGTATGCGATTTCACACGCAGCATCTGTTTCGAGAGTTTACTGAGGAGATCAGTGATTTTAATCCGGTATGAATCTGTAGTGTGTAGTTTTACAGTAATTATAGTGATTTTAATCCAGTATGAATCTGCATTGTGTAGTTTTACAGGAATGGGCTAATTGTGGAGTGATTTTAATTCAGTATGAATCTTTCCTAAGGTGCTCATGACCAAGCAACTTCATGGTAATACAGTTTAGAAACATAGACTAACCTGGGGGTCCTGTTTGACCATTAAATCCTGGATCACCTGGTGGACCAATCGTTGCCCTGCAGTCACTGGGTGCACCAGGTTGGCCTCGTTCACCCACTAAGCCTTTATCCCCTGTGCCAGAATCACATGATAAGTCTTCACCCTTAGCATATAATTATTTTTTTCACTCATCTAAGAAAAATAACAAAATATGAAGTCAAAAATTATGGAAGTGTTTGAGTAATTGCGGAGTATCTGTAATCCAGTATGAATCTACAGAGTGTGCAGTTTTTACAGTAATAATTGTGGCATTACTTTCAGTTTTTACAGTCTGACAGTAATTATTGTGTCGTGATTTATGTACAGTATGAATCTACAGTGTGTGTAGTTTTTACAGTCTGACAGTAAAAATATATTTTGTTATTTCTTGTCACTGATCTATGAAAATGGACGAGAAGAGAAGATTGTTTGGGTAATAAATTGCCAATTATGAAGCCATTCTTATCCAGTATGAATGGACAGTGTCTGTAATTTTTATTACTCCAGTATGATGAATAGTTTGGAAAATAAACTGCTCAGCTCATGAAGACGCTTATTGGTTCTTTACCTTTTGGGCCAAGCCCCCCTGGACCTCCGGGTGGTCCTGGTCGTCCAGGCAAACCAGGGATTCCTGGATCTCCTGGAGGACCTGCATCACCTGGCCCACCTGGAGGCCCCGCAGGACCTTCTGGTCCTGGTGGTCCATATCCATCTTCACCCTACAAACAGATTAGCATCAGTGAAATTAAAATGTTCAGCCAAATTAACAATTCATGCTAGTGATGCTTAATGGTCTTGTACAAGGTTTCTTGGCCTTGGCTCTGGATCCTGCTGACCCCAAACTTCAACACAAAAAGGGGTTTTTAATGAGCCGATGGTCTCTTCTTTACACTTTACAGTTTCTTCTTTACACCTCTATATAAAATAATTAGTGAGAATTCTGAAAATCAGTTTTTGACCTTTGTTCCTGGTATTCCTGGTGGTCCAGTCAATCCAGGTTGCCCATTCAGGCCTATTCCAGGGACCCCTGGAGGCCCAGGCTGACCTTTGTCACCTGTAGTAATGCAAAAACACATTCAATACAGTGCTGTACAAAAGCCACCCCTCATTTCTTCATATTTCTCTTTGAATCTCATTGTTGGAGCAAAAGTACTCTTTTATTCCTGTCAGACTGTCTGATATGTGTCATACTGAGGAAATGAAATGAAATAAATGTGAACAAATGTTTCACTGAAAGGCTGCAAAGTATCTAAAGATACAAGGAGCCTAGATAAAGGAGCTCCGCCCACTCAGCATCCAGCACCACCAGTGTACTGATCACCTTCTAATCATCTGGAATCAACTGCTCCTGGTTCAGCACTTCCATTAGATGCTCTTTGTTCTGCTTGAATGATTCATACGTAGGTCACTGTGTGTCTTAACCAACAGAAACATTCCACTGAAACTGGTCAGGTTCAGGGACTGGACTGGGAATGAGTCTTTGTAAGTCCTCCAGGAAGCCTGGAGAACTATTCCTCAAGAACACATTAACATACGAGAACATATATAAAGGGTGTGTGTCATATCGCCAGTCAACAGCCACTAGAGGCCACTGTTGCCTAAATAATGGAAAGGCATTTATGTTGAAGCACTGATTATGTTCAGGTGATTTAGGTTGTTATTCACAGTACAAAGAGGCTGTCTTTGTGTTTTCACTTTGTCGGTTCTCCCTCACTTTTCCCCTGGTGTTGGGTTCGTTCGGGTTTCTCTTGGTTTCATTTTTGTGTTTGTAAAATAAAGAAAAGCAAAAGAGAAAATGGGCGTCTGCTTTTGTGCCTCCTGCCTGAGCAAGCTCAGCCCCAATGTGAGAGTGTATCCTATAAACATTGACTTATGGATATACACACACCCTTGATTCCAGGTAGTCCAACATTTTCAGAACAACAGACGCCGCTGTCCCCCTTTGGACCACGCAGTCCAGGACCTCCAGCTCCTCCGGGCTGTCCAGGACTCCCTTTGAACAACAGTTATATGAACATTAACACTTTAATCATTAAAGTAAGAGTTTCACCATCAATCAAATAAAATATACTTCATATCCATCTCATCCTACGTGCAGTTGATCAGACAAAACAGCATTTGCTGTTTTCACCTCAATCCTGAATTTTCTCTACACTTTATTTATTTATAAATATTAATATTTCACATTTTGTCATAAATGTCATAAGCAAGTCTGTTTGAGGTTCCTTAACAACTCGATGGCCTTGTGATTATTTATCCTTGCAGTTAGCATGATGCTAACGAGTGCACATAGGATTCCAGTACTTGTTAGGCACATTAGCCTTGCAGTTCCAGTGCAGACTCTTGATACCAAACATGTCTGGTCTGACTGACTGCAATAGTGGCAAAGCTAATTCTGTTAATGTGTTTTTTGACCAAACTTGTAAACACTCCTGTTCCTGAACTTACCTGGCAGTCCAGATGGACCTGGAAGGCCTTTCTGGCCTTTAAGACCAGGAGATCCATTCCATCCGCCAGGCTCTCCTTTCTGACCTAGCAAAGGAGACTAAACATTAAACGAGTTTTGTAACATTAAAAGATGACATATTATACCTATGTTTTAACAAGTTATAAAAAGTCTATGGGCTACAAAACAAGTTCACGAAATTCTTTGCACCAAATCACTCTCACATAAAGAGATTCACCAGCTTTATTCTTCACAGTTCAGGCCCTTTCAAAAGGAGCTGTTTAAGGGCTCTGTCACTTTTATGCAAATAAGCTGTTGCTGACCACCCCCCACCTATCCCATGCTAACACTGCGTGTTTAACACACGTCAAAAAGGCAGAAAACAGAGGCGCTATCCAGCCCAATATGTTGGACCTCGTGTTGGACCCAGAGCAAGATGAACACAACACTTCATGAGTGACTCGCCTCTGCCTGTAGCCTCAGCGCTCGCCGTCTTATGCTACTCGTAAAACCAGCAGACAAAAATGGTGGATCTTCAACTAAGATAGTGGGTGGGGCTTAACAGATGAGGGGAGGTTCTATGCAAATTTCCTCATTGTCACTTCAGACTAAGGGAGCATCAACACCGCTCATAGAAGCACATGATTCCTGACACCAAAATCCTTCAGTTCACAGAAAATAGATGGATGTTTTTTTCAAGCTTGGAGTGTTTATAGGAGCAGTAGAGACACAAATGGAAACACAAAAGGATGAAAACATGAGTTTTGCAGAATATGTCCCCTGTAAAATAAATGTTAATGACAAGGTATCATGCTGTTGTTCCTTGCCTGGAGGTCCGGGAAGACCCCTGAGAGCACCCACGCCTTGGTTGCCTTTCTGTCCAGGATAGCCAGGCTGTCCATATCCTGGAGGTCCAGGTAGGCCACTTGGGCCTGGACGTCCTGGAAGCCCCGGTAGTCCATGTGATCCCTGATCTCCACGGAAACCGAACCCCAAATCCTAATCACAAAATGACAAATGGAGAATGTTTCAAGTTTAACCAATTATTATAGTCCCTTCATAAAAGGGGCGGTACCGTTGGCGAGAGGGGAATCTAAACACAAGACCACAACAAGACGAGAGACATCCAGCAGAGAAGACAGACACACATCACATGTGTGGAGATCCTTCACTCTAGACACACAAACAACATGGAGACCTGCAGAACCTGCAAGTCTGTGTTAAAGTACAGTAACAGAACCGGCGCTCTGCATCTGAAACGGCTCCTCTAGCTAACATGGCTAACACTAGCACTGCAGAGAGTCGTCCTGCCGCGACTTAAACTGTTCCCACTCTCAGTTCTACACTTAAATTTACCAGAAAATTCAAGGTATCAGTCTTTGTTTTGTTGTTTAATTGTCGTGTTGACTGCTAATGTTACAGAGAAATTTGATCAGTGTTGGACACCTGATGATGCTATCAAACGACTAGTCGAATCGACTTCGACTTTGTAGACGGATAAGTCAATTTGAAAAAATCTCGTTAATGCTCTATCATCCACGCCTCTTTGCAGCGAATGCATAAAATATTAAATAAAACACCCTTTTGAGAACTTACTGACTCCCCCTTGGGCCCTGGTGGTCCCTTTGGCCCAGGCCGTCCTGGAGGACCATGGCGACCATCTGGTCCAGGTAGGCCTAGAAGCCCTGGAGATCCTTTATCTCCTTTTTCTCCATCATGGTAGAAGCTTCCACCACTGCCTTTAACTCCTGGTGGCCCTTGAGCTCCAGATGGGCCTGGAGGTCCCTACAGTGAAAGCAAGCAGTGAAATATACAAAAATACATACACACCTATATCTATATGTGTCAAAGGTATATATTATATACATATAATCTTTTTGTAAGCACAATAATTCCCCGCATTTTGCGGCGGATATCTTTCAAGAGCACCCGCGTATAGTGAAAAAACATGCTGTGTTTTGGTACAAAAAATGCCTAAATATGGTCGTGGGACAAAAGTATTGGGACACAGTGGCGAGGTGAACGAGTCCCTTTGTGTGAAAACATCCAGAAAAAATATATGTGGGGATTTTCGCGTAAAAATATGAGTTTGGTTCTCAAAAACACCTGCGTGTGACTGAATCTGCGACTCCTGATCCACATAAAACTGGGGGATTACTCTATATCTATATACACCTTTGAAAGTCTATGTTTTAATATTTCATAGTTATTATTCAGAGGAGTGAGGTTCTATTGAGTTTGCGGTGCTCTAATCAACATAATACCTGAAAGCCTGGTGAGCCTGGAAATCCTTTAATCCCCGGGTCACCGTTTGGTCCAGGGCCTGCGTTGTCACCTAGTAGTGAAAAATAACACTCTGCATTCAAAACCTCTTAGTTTATATTATCATAAAACCTCTTATAATATTAATACACGGCTCTGTTAAATGTAAACCTTTGCTTTCTAATGCAACTGTAGGTCATGATTCTGTACTTACCTGGAATACCAGGAGGGCCTGGTGGGCCTGGTGGTCCACTGCAGGAGGAGCAAAAGTAACAGGGCTCCCCCTTCTGACCTGTAATAAAGAAAATTGCATTAAAAAATACTACACCCATAAAAATTATAGAAACCCATAATCCTCTAATGGCCCACCCGCCGGCCCCATAGGGGCCCCATGTCCATGGTGCAGAATCAGCAGAATTTCAGTACTGCTGTTATGGACGGTCAGAGCACCTATTCAGTCAATCATCACTTGCTTCCATTAGTCTAATGAGAAGAAACTGAGCAGAGCATTAAAACGGTCTGGGTTGAGTCTCAGACCGGGAGTATGCACTAATCGCTCTCTTGCTTTCCCTCCAAACGAACAAGAAGCCTCAAGTTCCCATAATAGATGACACCTATTGACCTCCAGGCCAAAGCTCTTTGGTCACCTGCTCTCCAGAACCGTAAAGAGGGTAAAAAAAAAAACAGAAACATTTTTCTTTGGCAACAAATTTTTTTTTTCATTCCATTCTGTAGTGTTTCTTGTACAATCTCTGCGCTGATGTTCATTTTCATGCAGCTTGTCTCGGTCTCTCTTTCGGGGAGAGATTCTCATTGGAATCTTGGTTAACGCCAAGATTCCAATGAGATTAACGGCGTCGTTAAAAAAATTAATCTATGCCCACCTCTAAATAATATGTTTTGTTTATTGTACATTGAGTGTGAGACACACACATCAGTGAGACTAATATGAAAATAACAGTAGTATTACAACAACCTTATAATGAAAAATATACAGAGAATATAGTTTATCGCTAGAACTACTGAAGGGAGGAGAAATCTGATGTAAAAAACATCAAAAATTGGAATGAAACAGACCTTTCATAATAACAGACACTTCCTACAAACTGTTAAGCATGAGAGTGGATCTATGAAGCTGTAGGGATGGGAAAGAGGGAAGACATGATTCTACTTAACATAAAAAATACAGTTTAGTGAAGTTAAAGTCAGTGAAGCAACTGGAGAAAAAACGAAGCCAGATATCACAAGACGACAATGATTCAAAATACAGACCAGAAATATCCTTGAACATTTTCAGAAAACGGAAGGATAAAGGTTTGAAATGGCCTTTGGTGTCCCAAAATGTGAAACTCTGAAAAGTCTTAGGAAATTACTAAATCTAGAAGAGAAAAGCTGTTGTCTGGCTGTTAGAAAGATGTGTGCATTACTAAGTTATGACTGAAAAGGTGACAATATTTACACACAAGGTATTTTATGATTTATTTCTTCTCAATACGTAAAAAATACAAGAGAATTAATAAAATATTGTTACTTGGCAACCATAGTCTATGGTAAGCAAACAAGTCTGATTATTCAAAATAATCAAATTTACCTTAATAATAAATAAATAAATGTTGCCTGACAACAGTTCCTGTTAAAAAGAGGGAAAAACCACTGCAGAGCCTTTTATGGGTTATTTTTTTTCATATATTTAGTGGTGAGATCTTCCATACCCTTCGGTCCGAGGTCTCCACCAACTCCAGGAAGACCCATGAAACCTTTAATTCCTTTAAGACCTTGAGGACCCTGCAAGTAATCTGCAAATGGAGATAATCAGCATAGAAATATGAACCCGAACAGCTCAGGTGACTTTAATTATAGCTCTGAAAATCGTATACATTTAAACAGACTGTTGAAAATTTCAAAATTAATCCTTATGTACAAAACACTGAAGTGACATTCGCTTATATAATCTGAAAAATTAAGACCACTTAACTTACATTGTACTATATTTTAGATGCATTATAAAACAATATATAACCCTACACTGCCTATTTCTTCATGTTAATTTTTTTCTCTCTCTCTATTTTTGTCATTTTTTGACAATGAAGTAGAAAAACACAAAAATACGCAATTTCAGCCTCTGGATACAGAACGGAGAAATGTTCGCAGTGGACATATATAAAATACACTAAATAGATAAATAAAATAATCAACACTTGCTACCAATGCATTGATAGAATATTGTTTTAAAAATATTGCAATACTACACTACACTGATTTTTTCTACGAATCCTAAGAATCAACATCTACATCGAATCAACTCAATAATAGTAAGATAGTAATCCCCCAGTTTTACGCAGATCAGGAGTCGTGGATTCAGTCACACACAGATTTTTTTTGAGAACCAAACTCATATTTTTATGCGGAAATCCCCACAATTACACGGAAACTGCAAATATCCTCTGGCTTTTTTTGCTTTTTTGTGGCAATAAATATATTTTTTCTGGATGGATTCACCTCACCACGGTGTCCCAATACTTTTGTCTCACGGCCTTCCAAATTGCATATCTCAGCATAGAACGCAATCAGACACTTCATACTCCACAGTTCTCAAGGAGATCTCATGGAGACCTTTCCAACGAGCCCTCATTTGTATTTTTAGCCCGAGCAGATCAGGGGTTATTCCCCGAAAACCGTGAGCCGTGAGTCTTTAAATACGATCCGCGTATAAACTTTTGAGCTGCACATCTCTGTGGGGAATTTAAATTTGAATACCGGTTTACCTTTACATTTTCTTTAAGGGTAATGCATTAAACTGAGTTAAAAACCACATTAACGTGTTCTGGGAGCAGATTTTGGGGCATATTTAGGGTTCACATTATAAAAATAGGCATTTTTAGGCATTTTCTAACCAAAACACAACAACATGGTTTTTCACTATACGCGGGTACTCTTGGAACGTAACTTCTGCGAAAAGCGAGGGATTACTGTAATTAATAAAAATAACTCTAAACCCCCAAGACTTACAGATGGAGAACAGAAGTGAACACGAGTGAAGATGAGTGGCTTGTATAAATTTTCAGAAACCTGAGGGCAATAATGTCCCCGGAAGTCCTGGGTCTCCAGGGGGCCCTGGGGGTCCTGGAAATCCGTCTGCCCCAGGAGGACCGAACTGATCTGGCGCTGGATCACCTTTCTCCCCTTTGGGCCCCGTTGAACCAGGTGGTCCTTTTGGTCCAGGAGGTCCCAGGAAAGGATAATCACCTAGACACACAAAGAAAAGCAATATATCAATATACATCAATTTATCACTGCATTATGTGAGGAGATGACAGTGCATACATCTATAAAGAGCTCCAGCAGATGCATTGATGGTTAAATTCACAGTTACCTGGCATGCCTTGAGGTCCTGGAAACCCTGGAACACCTTCAAGAGAAACGAGTCACTGAGGTCAGATAATAAACATGGAAAAATGAAATACTGTTATACAGTTCTGGAAAAAAAATCAGTTCCCGCTTTCTCAGATTTGATCTTTTCTAGCTGCAAGTATTGAACTGAGCAGCTTTGCCTTCGTTACTGCTGACAATATTTCTCCTCATTTCCAAATAAAAATATTGTTCTTTAAAGCATCATTTTAAAGGAAATGACAAAA
>JBBPDC010191064.1:0-14947 GCA_037974485.1 Hemigrammopetersius urotaenia
TTGTATAGATGCTCTGACTGCAGTATCTTGGTTAAATAGTTGACTCGGATTTAAGCTGTTTTTCAGGTAAGAAACAGCTGTGGAATTCTTAAGCACTGATGTACGTCGCTCTGGATAAGAGCGTCAGCCAAATGCCGTAAATGTAAATGTAAAGCTGGCAGCAGAAGTCAATAGTCACCCACATGTATTTTTGTTTTGTTTTTTATCAGCAAAACGTTTCTCAATCCTCTCAAGCCACATCCATCTATTCAGACAAGTGGGAATGGATCTTCTGCCATATTTATGAAAGTCAAGGCCACAAGAACTGACAGTAGATAAGTACTTCTATTCTACTAACACTGACTATCAAGTCTGCTCCACCTTACTAAAGAGAAGGATAAGGTTTGAGGGGGCTGAGAAACAATTAGCATGATAGTATTACGGAAACGACTTGGGTGACTGTTGACTTCTTAGCTTCATAGCTCCAATTGTAAACTAAAGAAGCAACTTTTGGACTCCAAATACAGTAATCCAAATATGCTCCCAGAACACTTTACATTTTCTTTAAGGGTAATGCATTACATGGAGTTTAAAATGAAATTAAACATAAATAAATATTGAGAATCAGTTTGCTGTTGTTTAAAATTTTTTTAGCATTAGCGGTTAGCATTACCAGCAAGCAAAGACTCGTACACAAAAGAAAGGTTGAAATAACTCTCTCTACCCACATGTTTAGACAGAGCACAGCCTACTAATACTAAATAAACTGAGATAACTGTTGAAAATTGGAGGGGGGGGGCACTAAAATATGAGGACAAGACACAGAGCAGTCATGCTACATGCTGCAGCAGCTGCTTCTTCTTCCTCTTTTAATGGCGGTTGACAACTTTTCAGTGTATTACTGCCACCGCTGGACTGGTGGAGGTAATGCAGTTAATGCGGTTCTCAGAAAAAATCTATATTAGACTGAATCTGCAAACGCTGATCCACGTAAAACTGAGGGGTTACTGTATATCAACAATCAACTATATGTGGTGTGCAAATATGGTTTTGTTGAACTCAAATTGTAAGTTGCTTTGGACAAAAGCATCTGTCAAATGAATGAAATATCATGTTACGCAACTATTCATTTAATGCGGTCTTGGCCTTAACTCAGGCTTGACTACACAAAGCCTTGGCATGGATTCATCCAGGTCTTCGTACAGGTTTGGCCTTAGTCTTGACCACAACAATACATCTAGGCAGGAATTGAGTGAAACTACATTTGGGAAATTGCAAATTATTCCTTTGACACTACTTTCCATCACAAGATCCTGTGTTCGCTGCAGCCTTCGCATCCAATTTGCGATGCTGTTTATTACGCCCGAGTTTAATGCCTGGCGAGCAGGACTTACGGCCTTGGCAGCAGCCGGCGGTCCGTTCCAGTCAATTGACCCCAACGACATGGCGAGGCCCTTGTATGTCCGAGTTCCGTCCCGTTTAGCGACCTCATCTGAGGGACACGTGCTAATTCATGAGCTGTCTCGTTAGACACGGCACCACAAATCAACCTCCTGAGAGAGCGAGGGTGTCACGCCTCTAAACAAATACGAGCAAAAAGACGAGCAATCAAAGCCCGAGCGGCGGTGTTGGCCCGGCTCCCATCAACGGGGTTTAAATTGGTGTTCAGTTTTCCCTTTATTTGTTCCAAATTGGCAGTGCATCACTGCAAATTCTAGCTCCATTAACGGTTGCCGGTTAGGAGTTAGGAGTTAATGTAGACGCAGGAGCATGAGAGGAGCCGAGGGGGGTATTCGAGACCATTTGTCATTTATGACAAGAATAAACCACTCGAAATGTATAGCCACTTCAACGTAATGCGTCTCCGCTAGCGTGGCTCACCCCCCGGAATCCTAATTTCAAACGAAATCAGCAAGGAAAACTCTTTTGTCGTTTATTATCTAGCTGCTTTTACTCGTACTCCATTCACAGTCATGCTCACTGAGCCCCCCAGTGGCGTGTGCACTGAACTGCAGCCTCTACTGACATGCAAATACATATATAAATATTTATACTGCATATTTTAAAGACATTTAAATGGCTGAACATTGCTATCTGTCCCTTCATCATGAAATGTTCATGCACTATAAAGGGCCAATTGTGCGGAAATATGGATGAATTATACACAATATGCTTATATGACAGTCTGTAATACGCTGTAATAAGTGTAGGGGGTGATGTGGCATCTTTTGTTGGTCGCTAGCAGCACAGACAGGTCTTTGAATAGGAGGAGGGGAACCAAAGAGGGCATAAAACCTGATTACCTTTAGGCCTGATTTACTTTTCCACCCTACATGACCCGAGATAGCATGGTCAGCAATGTAGGATGGACTCTGGCCAATGCAACTGTAATGAAGCTGGGAAACAGCACTACCATACCAAGGAACATCTACTGAAGAGAACTAGCATCCACAAATCTCGGATCAGAAGTTGCAGGGCGCTCCCCAAACTTGCCAAACAACCAGCCCTCATTAACCATAATGCTAGCCTCCGACTCCAAAACTCAGCTGCTGTTTTCCATTGATTTTTTTAACGCAACACATTCGTCGTCATTTCTCACTCATTAACCACCTCTCTTTAGTGCCCTCTAGTGTTCAGCGGTCATGCGCTTGGTATAATGGGCTCGAGAGGTGGGCACCGTTGATCTCCATTTATTCTGCCATCCAAGGGCACAGTGTGGCTCAGCTGCATGCATTCAAAAGGTCCTGAGATGGCACTGTTGGTGCTGGAGCGAGATGGGTAGGCCCTGCTGCATGTGATTGGCCCAGCTTACCTGCATCACCACCTGTTGCCACGGCAGCCGGTCACCACAGGGCAGGTTGGCTCGCTCCAGCTGCAGCGAAACATGGCGCCTCTCCTCCTCCAGGGCCCGCGTCAGGCGCTCAAAACGAGCCTCCTGCTCTTTGACCGAGGCCAGGATGCTGGCGGCCGAACGCACGTCATACTCTTCTGTAGCCATGCCCCCGACGCTCGAACCTTTTACACTGTTTCAGAACGGGATCGACGTGGGTGGGATGGGGATGGGACAGAGGGAGCCAGGTCAAAACACACAGCTGCTTAGAGCCAAACACACACTGCACTGAAACAAACACACTCCACTGAAACAAACACACTCCACCGAAACCAACACTGACCATCCGAGCCATTAGGATACTGAAGTTCATGCTTCGCATGCTCCACACAATGGAATAGACGGCAACCCCTGGAGCCTTTAAACACAAACCAGCAAGTTTTACTTTACAGAAACATCAAACGGACACTTTTCTCCTTTATCAGCCAAGCCATGTTTGTTTCTTTAGTTTTATCCTAGAGCTATGAGGCCCAGTTTTCTTTAGAATTCAGTTCTATCTACTAGTGCGTCCTCCATCAGAAGAATGAAGCTCGCCTCTTTTTTCAAACTGCGGCTAAAGCTACATCATTGGAGAGCTTCAACACACTTGGAGGAGAGCACTAACTGCTGTTACACTGTTCACGCCGGCTAGGACTGAGAACGAAGCCTTGGACTTCCAGACTTGGACTTCCATAGATGGCTATGGTATCTCATGATGTCCTGATAACAGGTCGCACAATGTCACTTTAAACCCTCAGTGCATCATTTTGCACTAGACACATTATTAATACTGTAAATATGAATATTTGTAAATACTAAATACTCTTTAAAAATGTTTTTTTTCTTATTATCGTACCAATTTTCTCAACTTTATATCAATAATACGTTCTCATAGACGTATTCAATTTTTTAAAATTTCAATTAGATTTTATCTGTATACTTTTCTATATATTTATGTAAAGTTGGGGAAACACAAGCCTAAGAATTTCATTACCAATAATGATGCTACATTGTTATCTGTATATGCTTCTGTGGTTTCTGTATATGACAGTGTTCCCCCGTGACATCGGCGTTCGCGGCCTCAGTCATTCACAGATTTTTTTCTCTTCGAACCGAACTAATGCAAACTTTCCCGCATTTTGTGCTAAATTATTAAGAAAAATAATAGGGCTGGGCAATTAATCGAAAAGTAATCGAAATCGACATTCAGAACCTGTAATCGACCACATTTTTCCAGGTCGATTATTTCGATTACTGTCCCTTTAAAAACACTAGCGCGTGTGGAGTCACGTGACCCCGCTCCGTTATGTTACGTTATTCCGCCGACACGTCGAGCACGGAGAGCTTAAACACTGAGACAACTGAGCAACTTGTCAGTGAACTATGAGGGCAAAAAAAAAAATAAAAAAATCATTCATTAATCGTAATCGAGTTAAAATGTTCAATTAATTGAGATTTTGATTTTAGGCCAAATCGCCCAGCCCTAAAAAAATAATATACAAGATAATAGTTTACCTATACATTTTTTTCAAGGGGAATGTATTAGCTCAGTTTCAAATGAAATTCAAGGGCTTTTGAAGTTTTTGGAGGCGTATTTAGGGTTTACACTATAAAAATAGGCATTTAAGGCATTTTTTTTTACCACATCACAAATTTTTTATTTTTGTATTATTTTTACAATTCATGGGTGCTCTTGGAAGGTAACCCCTACGAATTTCGGGGGTCGACCGAAACAACTCACTACTACCTACATCAGCCTCATAGCACCAGGTCAAGACTACAAAGGCAAACAGTGGACACCCAACTTTCTTGGGGTAAAAGGAAACTTCAGTCACTCGTACATGCGGATGGAGTCCCAGACACTTCCCTCAAACCAAACCGCCACTGCACTTGAGCACAGCACAGGATGATGGGCATGCCGCTTTCGTTGGCCATGCTAAGCACAGCTCTCTCTGCTCACTCCACTCACACCCAGCGGTGAGAAAATGATGAAAATGACACTTTCAAAGAAGTTACGAGTTATGGTTCACGCAAAGTTCACTTCGATACACACCTAGTAAGGAGTGGAGGAGGAGCGGTTAGAGAAAGCACATTCCCTGCTAGAGACAGACAGGAAGGAGAGGAGTCCAGTGGGGGGGGGACGAGAAAGCTGCAGGGAGGGAGTGGAAAGAGGAGAGAAAGAGAAAGAAAGAAAAAAACGTTAATAACAGCGGAATCTGTAGCAAGAAATAAAAGGCAAGAGAAGTGTTTGGGTATAAAAAGGCATCAACACCATCGTTCAGTCCTGCTGTCAATCTAGAAAGGCAGTAGAAGAGGGAAGCAGAAACAAGTGTTAGAGAGACAGACACGTTCAGACAGGTGGAAAGTAATGGATTACGATTATTTGCTCCCGCTGGAGTGGCAGGTCAACAAAACCACATAAGCTATTCTCAATAGGAGGGTTGTTAGGGGCCCATATTCCCTTTGAAGAGTGCCATTGTACACAGGCTTTGATGTTTTTTTTTCTTTCTGGCTGATCATTTATTTATATGAAGCACTTCTCAGACACGGCTCTTGCTACGAAGTGGCGGAGAAGAGTCCCTTTCTAGAGTAGATTCTAATACCAGCTGAAAAATTTGAACCCAATTCAGGCTGGGAATAAATCAATCTGCCCCGGGCCAAATGGAAGACGACAAAATTCAGTTTGAACATGATTGTAATCAGAAAAAAATCTGTCGAATATAATCTGAAAGAATTCTGTCAAAAGCTTAGGTCAGAAAATTCAGTTGGAACTGACTTTAGTATGACAAAATTCAGTCCGAATTTGACTGTAATTAGACAAAATTCAGTCCGAATTTGACTGCAGCTAGACAAAATTCAGTCCGAATTTGACTGCAGCTAGACAAAATTCAGTCCGAATTTGACTGTAATTAGACAAAATTCGGTCCATATTTGACTGTAATTAGACAAAATTCAGTCCGAATTTGACTGTAATTAGACAAAATTCAGTCCGAATTTGACTGTAATTAGAAAAAATCCAGTCCAAATTTGACTGTAATTAGACAATATAGTCTGAAGTGACTACTAACCGACAAAATTCAGTCTAAATCTGATTGTAGACTGATAAAATTTAGTCTGAACTGATTGACATTTCAGTCTAAACCCAACTGTAGATGAAAACAATTCAGTCTAAAATCCAATTCATTTTGAACCCAACTGTAGGCTGAAAAAAAATGTATGATTTCGATTGTAGACTGACAAAATTTGTCTGAATTTGACTGTAGCCCGATAAAATTCAATCTGAATCCAATTGAAGGCCGGACAAAATTCAGTATGAACCTGATCTAGACAACTTAATTTAGGCTGAACCCAACAGTAGTACGTCAAAATTCAGCCTGAACCGACTGTAGCCGACAACAATCTGACTTTAGTCAATCAAAAATAGTTGGAGACACCAAAATTGTAATTTTTGCAAACATATAATTGAACAAGATCAGTGTATAGCCTGATTATCTACAGAAAGCTAGGTTTAAATTCCTTACTGGGTGAATCAGGATAATATCCAATGCTGCTTCAGGGGAAACCTGAGTGTGAACTTTGAACCTGACCTCAGGCTGTCAAATGTTTGGCAAAATTCAAACCCACAATGTGAACAGCCAGGTGCTGTCGGGTTCAGGCCAGCATTTCATGCTCTATTTTAAAGCAATCGTGGTAATGGGAGGACGGGGGGACACTTTTCCTGCTGTTCACTCTTCTGCCGAAAGGAGAGGGATCACCCTCCGGACTGCAGATTTATTTATTACACCGTGTTACATAAGACAAATTTCCAACAACATTACCAACTAATTTGTAGGTCAAAATCGCCATCAGCCCTGACAGCTGAATTATTCAGTGCGTACGGAGGACTGCAGACTTCAGAAACACTCCGAAATAAAGCCGCTCGGATCCACCGGAGGAAGAAAAATAAAGTTGATCGACAACAAAGTCGCCTCTGAGGTTCTGAGCCGGGGAGGCGATACCACTTTCCATGGCTTTCCTACGACAGATCAAACCCGGGAGGCACTGCTGAAAACAGTGGAGCTGTGACAACAGCAGCACACTGATGGGGGATAGAAACTAAAAAAAGAAAAAAATGTGGAGGAACGAAAGGCAAAAGGCTCGTCGCAGTCACCTACTACACTTATCACTATTCTGGACGAGGCTTAAAATAGAGCAATAGAGGACATGTTTCTGAAGAACCCCAGGCCTGCTGGAGAGCCACGGACAGCAAAGTGCAGACTGAGTGACGGACTGAGCTCCAATTCAGCCGCCAGAGGTTTCACACATCTAATTTGTAAAGAACTTCCATCATTCGCCCAAATTGACTCACTGGCCACTTTATTAGAAACCCTACTGCAGCTCCATCTTTCTGGTGAACAGTTGTGGCCTGTGGCCCATCTGGTGTTGGTAAGGGTGGTGGTGGCCTAGTGGGTAAGACACTTTCCTCTGCATTTAAATCCCGTCTTAAACCGCGCCTTTTCAAACTTGCTAATTTTATTTGACCCCTGTTTTATTTGATGTAATTATTGTTGCAGTTGTAATTACTGTATTATTTTACATAGTGTTACGGTGTTTTAATTGATGCACCCTTTTATATCATTTTATTTTGCATTTTATTATTTTACATATTGTTCATGTTTGTTTATTGTTTTATTATTATTTATAATGCAAGTATGCTTGTTTATTGTTTCACTATGTTACATATTGTTACCGTTTTGTTTCCTGTTCTTGTAAGGTGTCCTTGAGTGCTTTGAAAGCCTCCTATGAATAAAATGCATTTATTTATTTATTTATTTATTTAAGAGGTCACGGGTTCGAATCCTATCTTCGGTGTGCCACCACTGGGTTCCCGAGCAAGTTGCTCCAGGGAGACTGCCCCCTGTAGTCAGGGAACGGAAGCTGTTTTGGAGAAAAGCGCCAGTTTCCAACCACAGAGCTGGCTGGAGTGTGCTACTCCAGACCTACACTGAACCAGGCGTTTAAAAGGTCCTCTTACATAAAACAAATATTAATTAACCTGTGATTAACTGGCGTATAAGAACACTGTTTGCACTTTGGATAGTAACAGATTAACTCATCCAAACGAAGTACTTTAAAACAAACAGGGACTGTCTTTCAGAGGACGTCTCTCCTTGCGTTGCCTCAGAAGCAATATGGAGTGTTATGGAGTGAATTCAGGCTGTTTCAAGAGCGTTCCTTCCCGGATCGAACACACTCCGTGTTCTAAAAATAACCGGGCAGAAAAGGTACAAACACAGCGCGTCTTTAAAGCGAGGTTTTGCGAGATGAAATGGAGCAGCACTTCAAAGCTCTGGCTGGAAGACTCCTGATAAATCCTCAGCGGGCCGCGTGGGTAGCCTTGGGGAACTCCTACACGAGGTGGCTGGTCAATGAGGAACGTTAACCTCGCTTTCGGTTCTAGTGGAGAGAAAGCCGAGAGGAGCGGATCCCCTGAACCACGCGTAAACATACTGAATCCTACCGGGACGCCGTTAGAAGAACAAAACGCTTCCATTCCTCTTGAGTAATTAAGTTACAAAAAGTCCTTTCACATGCTAAGGAGAGGAAATCAGGTAACGAAGGTTCGAACATGGAGGTGCTGGAGGACAACTAGAAAACAGATATTCATTAAAGACAACAAAATGGAGACCACCTGGCAGTAATGTGGTGGGCGATGAGGTCCCATTTCATTAGCCCAGCCGGGTCCCTATTCACACTGATCACCACCTTTATTCTTCATTTTCCCTCTGAGGGGCTCAATCAATCCATGCCAGCCTCCACCTGAGCCCCAGTCCGGGTCCGCGAGAGTCAGCAGGGAAATGCTGTGAGGTCTTTAAGGCTGATCTGAAGTCAGATCGTTTACTGTGATATAAGAAAGGCTCATCTTAAAGCAGTGTGAAGGGAACATCTGCTCAGAAAGGGGAACGTCAAGAACATCTGCTTCTGTCTGAACGCTTCTTCTGCCCAAACACACAAATGGACATGTTTGTTTTCATGCAATCTGAGGACACATGTCCCACAGACAAAGTGTGGGGTCTTTATCTTTTATCATTTAGCTGTAGTATTTAAAGCCCAGCGTTTGTGTGTATGTGACCCGATCTGCTGTAATGAGTCTGAAGTGTTCTATTTATTTAGATACGGGCCGATTATGTTGAAAAAGAATTTTTTTCCCTTTTTTGGTCTTAAATGAAAGGAAAATTATTTGATAAGTATTTAATAAATATTTTGAAATAATTGAGCTTCAGTCTGATTTAATCTTTTTTTCTAAGTATCTAAATGCCTGCAGTAAAATGTTGTTGCTGAATACTGGGTGCATCTCTTTGAATGCTATGGATTGTTATAACTGACAAAAACTTTAAATGCGATTTTCTTGGTTTTTCAGTTGGAAAATGGTGCTGCGATACCGTAATTCAAACGACTGTAACTTGCCAACCGTTTAAGATACAGCTTTGACCAAGATTTCATTTTAAGGCTTATTTTCTCACCTTTTTAACGATACCAAAACCTCAATTTTGAATTTTGGGTCACTGTGACTCATTTTGCCAGATCAGGTCACATTTATAGTACAGTGCATTTCTACCAAGTTTTTATTCAACTTTTATTATGACTTTATGTCTCGTCTCTCTGTGTGGGTCTGTGCAATTTCCTTCGGGATCAATAAAGTTTCCTGATTCTGGAACATATTCTAATGAGTCTTTTAGGCACTCTGTTTCTCTCACACACACACACACACACACACACACACACACACACACAGTCTCTCCAACTCCATCAGAGGCTAAATTACACACATTAAGCGGTCGGTACTACTACCCTTTGCACAAAGACACAGATTAAACGTGCTGAAAGGCTGGAGCGTGCCCCACTGTAGGTCAGGGTGCTCAGCTCTGAAAGGCACTCTGGGTGATTTTCAATAATTTAACACACTCGAACGCAAGGGGCTCTCGAGAGGTCAACAGTTTTCTCAGAGACCCTCCAGAAAAGAGCAGAACGGCACATTTTCCAAATTAAACAGCTGTATGTTACATGGGTTGGGCGCGTGGGCCGGTGCACCAGAGTGGGCCGATTACACACCACCAAACCACCAAAGCCGTACACTTTTGAGAATAAAATGGAAAAACAGATGAATCGCACGAACAACGTCCTCTGGAGGACAAACAGACTGTCCCAGTAACCACAGGAGACTAATTACAAATCGCTGAGTGATTCATATGCAGTATGAATCCTGTAAAAAACCAAGCCGTTAATATAATTAAGTCTAGGACGAGGTGACATGGCCAAAAAAAACCCCCCACATTAATATTACTATAAACACCAAATGAAACTATAAAGAATAAATACTAATTTCATTCTACAGTAAACAGTGATGTTCGCTTCAGTTTTACTGTAGTTTCATCAGAAACCTGTTTCGACTCCAACAGTCCTTCATTACATTAAATCAGGAGCTGCTGAGGAGGAACCTGGAACCGAACCTGTGTTCTCCTCACCAGCTCACACAGTATCAACTACTGTTACACACAGAACTAATCTGATACTATTACTAATGTCTTGTTTGTTTGTACTTATTCAAATATTAACATTATAAGCAAAAAAGACCATAGCGACCACCAATCAGTAACACGTCATCATTTAGTATCGATTCAGCACACTTGGAACCTCGGTCAAGCGAGTAGAGTTGAGCTGGTACCCCCATAAGTGTTTGTAAACACACACACACACACACACACACACACACACACACACACTTCATCTATTCCGTATCAACAACATTTCATCCATTTAATTAGCTTCATTGACCATATCTGTCTCTCTCTGCATCATCTGCCCTCTTTAGCTGTTTCAGCTCTGTCTCTCTATGCCACCACACTCCTGGTACAGGCCATGGTTCTCTCTCGCATTGGTTACTGCAATGCCGTCCTAGTGGGTCTCCCAGCTTGTACAATAAGACCCTAACAGCTGGTTCAGTCTTCAACCGACCAAAAGGTTGCATGTCTCAGACCTACAATGGCTACCCATAACTGCTCAAATGAAGTTCAGTCATTAACTCTCACCTACAGAGTGACACCTGGGTCTGGACCAGCAACCTTAATCCTTTCTTTCAGCTTTATGTTCCTACACACTTCCTCCACACTTCCAAGGAACATTGTCTGACTCTGGTCTCTTTCTGGTTCCCAATCCAGGCCGGTCTCTTTCTGGCTCCCCGCGAAAGTGAAGTGAAAGTGAAAGTGAAGTGAAAAGTGAAAGTGACCATTTGTCATACGTGAACACACCACAGCACACAGTGTGAACAGCACGAAACACTTCCTCTGCATTTAACGCATTCACCAAGTGAAGCAGGGGGCAGCTACAAACACAGCGCCCGGGAAGCAGTGTGTGGGGACGGTACCTTGCTCAGGGTACCTCAGTGGAGCCTAACGGTCTTGGGAATCGAACCCGGACTTTCTGTTCGCAGGGCGAGTGCCCTAACCACTAGGCTACCAGCTGCCCCAGCTGGTCTCTTTCTGGCTCCCAGTCCAGACTGGTCTCTTTCTGGTTCCCGGTCCAGGCTGGTCTCTTTCTGGTTCCCGGTCCAGACTGGTCTCTTTCTGGTTCCCAATCCAGGCTGGTCTCTTTCTGGTTCCCGGTCCAGGCTGGTCTCTTTCTGGTTCCCGGTCCAGGCTGGTCTCTTTCTGGTTCCCGGTCCAGGCCGGCCTCTTTCTGGTTCCCGGTCCAGGCTGGTCTCTTTCTGGTTCACCATCCAGGCTGGTCTCTTTCTGGTTCCCGGTCCAGGCTGGTCTCTTTCTGGTTCCTGGTCCAGGCTGGTCTCTTTCTGGTTCCCGGTCCAGACTGGTCTCTTTCTGGTTTCCCGTCCAAACTGTATCTTTCTGGTTCCCCGTCCAGGCTGGTCTCTTTCTGGTGGAATGAGCGACTAGAGCAGCATCTTCAAAAATCTCCTGAAGGTTCATCTGTCCAGAGACCATGTCTTCTCCTGATGCCCTGTCTACCTTCCTGCACTACTTCTACATGAAGATTTTAGCACTTAGAACTCTCCTCTAGTTCTCATAGTGTTCTGAAACTTAAGAGATTCCTCAAATTGGAAGTTGCTTTGGACAAGCCCCTGTCAAACGCATGTAAGGTAATGTATACGGTGGATGGTTCCACATCCTCATAACCCTTTGGGGGAAGGCGTGTGAATGAGATGATGAAGTACTTCTCTTGTTTAAACAACTTTGAACAATGTGGACTCGCACATTGGTAAGTTGTGACCAGGCATTGCTTTCATTCATCAGCTGCCGAGCTCCTTAATCTAGTAAAATCAACACAGAATTGTCCAAAATGTGGATTCATGTAAATTTCAAGCAACTAAAGTTCCACTGAAGTTCCACCATGTGAAGTCAGCCCAAGGGTTAACTAATCAGGCGATCAAAGGCACACAAACAGGCAAAAAAAAGAAAGAAAAAAGAGCAGAATCCAGGATGCACTAGATGAAGAAAAGCAGCTAAATTGTCTCTAAAGTTTAAGAAAAAAAAAACACATAAAAAACAGGTCTGGACGCTGATTTGGGATTCAAAGCAGTTCCCCTCTGGAACATTAAAGGCAAGGCAAAGCCAGGACAGGCAGCAGAAGCGCGGGACGAGGCTGAGCAAAGCTTACAGGGAAAGTGTGGACCCAACTGCTGATGAGAGAGAGAGAGAGAGAGAGAGAGAGAAAGAAAGAGAGAGAAAGGGGGAGGGGGGGAGAGAGAGAGAGAGAGAAGGAGCGAGAGAGAGAGAAAGACAGAGAGAGAAAGGGGGAGAGGGGGAGAGAGAGAGAGAGAAGGAGAGAGAGAGAGAGAGGGAGAGAGAGATATAGAGAGAGAGAGAGAGGGAGAGAGAGAGAGATAGAGGGAGAGAGAGAGAGAGAGAAAGGGAGAGAGAGAGAGAGAGAGAATGAAAAAATAATTGTTTACCATTTTTTCTTCCCTCTCTTTTGATTTTGCTTTGAAGTGCTGCTGCATGAGGGAGCTTGCAGACAGTAGCTGTCATGCATGTACACACACACACACCCACACACACACACTTCAGCCTTTCCCAAAGAGTTTGAGGTTCATACTGGTGCTTCAGCTTGAGGTAGAGCTCAGATGTGCCCTAGATTTATAAAAAACATCTTCAAATCAAACATCAATCTCCTTCTCCTCAACTTAACACCGGGATCAAAAGAGCAACACAACAATCCGTGTCCTGTTTGTGATGTCATTATGACAGAACAGTTTTTTGTGATATAATGAGGTTTTTCTGCAACACAGCATGACAATCTTGAAAATAAAATGTCATTATGGTTTATGGTGATGCAGGTTTGTTGCATTAGTATTGGGGGTTTTCCACTGACTGGTACCGGCTCGGTTCGGTTCAGCTCTACTCGCTTTTTTTGCTTTTCCATCACTAAAATCTGGTTCCTGGAACCCGGAACCATTCTTGGTACCACCTTGGCCGAGGTTCCAGGCGTGCTGAACTGATACTGAATGATGACGTGTACATATTGGAGGTTACTGATTGGTGGTCGCTATGGTTACGCCAGTGTTGTTGACTGAACGTTAGCGTTAGCATTAGCTTCTTTAAGTCTGGTCTGGTGCCAATTGTCTCCGTTTTGTGTCAAACAGCCACAAACCAAGGATAAGAAATAAAACCCCTCTGATTTCCTCCATGCTGGAGATTGTAATGATGCCGGGTTGTTTACCTCAGTTTATAGCCTCCGCTCACGCTGCTGCTCAGAATGTTTGGTTGCTATAGCAACCAGCTGTAGTGGAAAACTGTAGGTCCGAAACCAAACTGAACAGAGTAGAACCGAACTGAACTGAACCGAGCCGGTATCAGTCAGTAGAGAACCCCCTTAATACAACAAACCACAGTCACTGTTACTACTTTACATAGTTCACACAATTTTGGGAGTGAGAATAGTCATATTGCATGTGTTTTTTAGGAACGTCTTCACAGAAGGCCGATTAAATCACTATCGCACATGAGATAGTTCAAACCCTCTTAGAGAAACACACCACTGCTCTAACTGTATGTATTTTACACGCAACACACTTAGAAGTAAGATAAGTACCCCAGTTATAAAGCAGAGGAAATAAATTGTTATAACAATAGTGAACAATAGTGAACGATATACCACATGCTGAGAAAGTGACCACTTCAGAATACAAACATAATTAATGTTTTCAAATATTCCTTTCTGTATTAGAACTTTACTAATGAAACACTAAAGAACATCTTTGATGGGTTCACATTCGTGCATATTAGAATAATTTAAAGCATGTTGCCTTCCTAAACCAAAACATTGGGAGCAATAATGATTAATGGCACAGCCCTAATAAAAACCTGCAGAATCTCTTAGGATGTAAGGAAGCTCCGCCCCCTTTGCTATAATAATATATTATTTAATAATGTTGTTTGATTTGAGAACTAAAGAATTGCTACTCACATTAATCAGTAAAACTTGTGTTAAATTCATCTCATAATAATAATAATAAATGATGATAATAATATTAATATTAATAATAATAACAACAATAACGATAATGATAATAATATTAATAATAATAATAATAATAATAATAATAACAAGAACAAGGGGAGGCTTAGTTAATTTCAGACACTCAAGATGTTATGTTTTTACTAACTGTTGCTTAAATATCGCGCCGGATCTTAGCAATTTTTCTCTGTCGCATAAACACATGTCTCGTCTCTCTAGTTCAGACACAGTCCGCACAGGAGGCGGCGTCTGGGGGACACGGGGACAGATAGATCTGTCCGGGGGGTTTCAAATGCGTGGGCGGGGTCTTGTGTGCGGTCTGTGGAACGCGTTCCGGTCCACGCAGGCCCAAAATTGAGAGAGAGAGACAGAGAGAGAAAGAGAGAGAGAGAGAGAGAGAGAGAGACAGAGAGAGAGAGAGACAGAGAGAGAGAGAACGAGAGAGAGAGACAGAGAGAGAGAGACAGAGAGAGAGAAAGAGAGACAGAGAGAGAGAGAAAGAGAAAGAGAAAGAGAGAGAGAGAGAAAGAAAGAGAGAGAGAGAGAGAGAGAGAGAGAGAGAGAGAGAGAGAAAGAGAGAGAGAGAGA
>JBBPDC010191085.1:0-14947 GCA_037974485.1 Hemigrammopetersius urotaenia
ACACACACACACACACACACACACACACACACACACACACACACACACACACACACACACACACACACACACGACTAAATTACAAGATCGCTGAAATCAGTCGTGACTTGTTCTACAAACTGTGAATAACACACACATGCAAACATGTCTTACTCACATCTTTTATATTACACTACCAGTGGTACATGCGACATAATGTTATTCTGTACATTAATATTCTATACATAATAATGTACACACATGAAATGATGTGTTCATTAACAACATACCTTTTGATCTATCCGTCCGTCCGTCCGTCCGTCCGTCCGTCCGTCCGTCCGTCCGTCCGTCTATCTATCTATTTGCCTATAGTTCTGTTGGACCAACAAAACTCTTAACTTCAAAAACCTCCTCTAGACAGATGAATATGCATTTGTGTTTTCTTTTATTATTACACAGTAAGTTACTTTTGAGGGTCTGTGTCTCGCCTGAGGTACTCTTATCTTTGACAGCTGCCTAATTGCGCTGAATTGTAGGGCTTTGTGAAAAGCTTAGTCTTACACGATTGCTTTCACTGTAGCTGCTCATTAGGGCACTCCTGCGTATTCATATTCATCTGGACATCTCTGGATTTTTATCATGTTCAGACTGCTCGTTTGCATGTCAGACTCCAAAGTGCTAATTATTCAATCAAGCAATTAGAGATGCACTAGCTAAATCCATCCAGTGGGTAGAAACATTGAAACGGAGGGGAAGAAAGGTAAGGGCGGTCACTCCGGCTGTGAGACATAATCAAAGGTGCCAATACATATCAAAGCAGTCTCTTTAAAGAACAAGGATTTTGATAGATGATCTCCTTCTTGTTTGCCATGTTGTAGCCAGCTGAGTTTTTCATGTTCATGAAATATTATCAAGTGAAATAAAGGTCTGATCAGACTATCTTGGCAAGAGCAGTCTGTCCACAAATACAGAGACGGATATGATAGTGGGGCTGTGGTGCATAAAAAGACAAATCACCATTTAAGAGGTCAGTGGTCTACAGGGATGTGGAAAAACGAATGGTCAGGAAAGTACATGACTGAAAGCTTGACTGCAGGGGTTCCGGTGGTTTCTTATGCTGCAGGGGGCATTTTTCTGACATGGTTTGTGTCTATTTGTCTCCTTGGAGGTAAAGGTCGCCGCAAATCACTGTGAAAGTTATTCCGACCTTTATTCTGTCACGAAGCATTTCTATCCAGATGGGTGTCATCTCTTCCAGGATGACTGAAACATCTATGGGAGCTTTTGGACTGATGCATCAGACAACGCTCTCCACCGTCATCATCAAAATATCAGCCGAATCTCTACCAAGGTGCACTGAAGCATTTTAGACCGCTGGTGGTGGTCTCATTAAGTAGTGTGCTGTTATTTTTTGATGAACGGTACTGTTGAGCCACCACACATTTCTTTATGTTTAGCCAAAGATCCAGACTTTCATGTATTTTTAATGTAGTCTTGAGGAAGAGTTCTCCAGGCTTCCTGAAGGATTCCCATGACTCTCATTTTCAGTCCAGTCACTGAACCTGTAGTAGTCCACATCTGTTCATCAAACCTGTAAGGCTAAACTTAAATCAACGTCTGCTGTTCAACCAAGTTACTGCCAGCTAACTACACCTAAACAACTCCTGCCAAAGTCAGAGGTTGTTCCGACTGAACAGGACCGACAGTAGGGAACGCCACATCAGCCAGAAACTGATTCATAGTCGAAGAGTCTGAAGGAGATTCTGATGTATACAAGGATGAGTACAATGACTTAAAGGCAGAAAAGTGGTTAAGGCAAACGTAAGGAAGGCACAGAGAAAAGTGCACATCTTTTTGTTTGCTTGTTTTTTAAGATGAAGAAATAAGCAGAAAGTCTCTGACTTGTGCTTATTCACCCCGGGATTCGGGTACCCATGGCCCTAGTGTGGATTACATGCAAACAGAAAACGAGTGACTGAGTGAGTGGTGAATCGCCAGTGGCCAGCGCACTTTGGCCCAACTCATGCAAACAAGGTGCACTGAAGCATTTTAGACCGCTGATGGTGGTCTCATAAAGTAGTGTGCTGTTATTTTTTGATGAACGGTACTGTTGAGCCACCACACATTTCTTTATGTTTAGCCAAAGATCCAGACTTTCATGTATTTTTAATGTAGTCTTGAGGAACACTTCTCCAGGCTTCCTGAAGGATTCCCACGTCTCTCATTTTCAGTCCAGTCGCTGAACCTGACCAGCTTCAGAGGCATGTTTTTGTTTGTTAAGCCACATAATGACTTATGTCTGAATCACTCAAGCAGAGCAAAGAACATCTGACTTCATTCCTGAACCAGTAAAGAAACAGGTGGAGATGATTCCAGATGATCAGGCGGTGATCAGTATACTGGTGGTGCTCAATGCTGAGTGGCTGGAACTCATTATCCAGGCACCTTGTATTTTTCAGTACTCTGTAGCATAAAACATTTGTTCCCATTTCTATTCAATGTGCCAAAAATAAGAGAGGTCCACAGGCATACATTTTTGCACCAACAAAGGGATTTTTAAGCCTTTTCAATCATCATAGCAAGTGTATTCACACATTTGTATAATTCATCTTTATAGTGAATATATTAAAAATACATAAAAAATTATGATCATCATTAGGATGTTTTTTTTTGTACCGTATCTAGCACTTCACCGATTCTTGAGCAAGAATGCATTTTTTCTTCATGTTTCTCAGCCTATTTTATTTCATTTTATACTCCCTTCACCGTCTTAAAAAAATGTACATTTTAAGAGTGTCCCATTTTGCTAATGGTCTCCTGTTAAAATGGGACATCCTGTTTCTGTCAAAATGGGACACTGCTATAAGTCCTTTTAATAGACAAAAAGACATCACACAGACATGAAATGCACGCTGTCTTGATAGAAGTCCCTGAAGTTTTGCATTTCAACATTAATTGTAATGTAATCTTAGTAATCATATAGAATTTCCAGTAAATGTGCTGTCAGTTAGAACTAAAAACTCTAGGAAGCTAAATATTTTGTAAGTTCTCCATAAACAAACAAACAAATAAATGAATCATCAGTCCTCACCCCCACATTTTAAATTGTGTTTTTCGGAACCTGTTTACAGCCCATTCTGTTAAAAAAATGCAGTTTCCCCGGCTCAAATACTTTTACCAGTATCTCTCGTATCTCTCCTCTAAAGGTTGGTATTTTTAGAGGTGGAGGATTCTATTGTGGGTCACAATAAAACAGTCCCAGATAAGGCATAAACTAAAATAGTTTTAATGGAGAATCGGCTGGCGCCCTGCCCAGGGTGAGTTTAGGTTTATGGCTTTTTGCTGACACTAGTATCCAGAACCACATACACCAGTACTCAAGTAGTCCACATCTGTTCCTCAAACCTGTAAAGCTAAACTTAAATCAATGCCTGCTGTTCAACCAAGTTACTGCCAGCTAACTACACCTAAACGACTCCTGGCAAAGAAAAGTAGGGCTTGTTCCGACTGGACAGGACAGACAGTAGGGAACGCCACATCAGCCAGAAACTGATTCATAATCGAAGAGTCTGAAGGAGGTTCTGATGTATACAAGGATGAGGCAGAAAAATTAGAGGTTAAGGCAAAAGTAAAGAAGGCATAGAGATAAGTGCACAACGTGCAAACAGAAAACTGAGTGAGTGAGTGATGAATTGCCAGTGGCCAGCGCACTTTGGCCCAAATCATAATAACAAAACTCTAAATGCAGCTCTAAATGATGACAAAACAGTGTTTCTCTCATTTGGAGAAAAAATACCCCAATATGATCCACAAAAACACATCTAATCTGAATAACACACAACACAGGAAGAGGGAGTCTGCCCAGCACAGCCTTTAGATATCCATGATAATGTTCTTATAAATCTAACATCAAGCCTTTATAACTTCCCTATAATACCTTTATAAAACCTTATCTAGCTGGTTCGCTGGAATTAGCTACATTGTTTAGCATAAATGAGTGTGTATAAAGTCTTATTAGCCTGATAGCTGATGAGTAGTTTATAATACCTCACCTAAATTTGTTTAATCACCTAAATCACCTAAAATATTGTCAAAAGTAGATATTATTCTCTTTTAACTGCTGAAATAGTTTAAAAAAAAAACTTACAAAATAATGGTTTTGTAAGGTTTTTCAGGTATTAATTGTGTTTTGCCTCTCTGTCATCCACATATAACCAACATCTCTCTCTGTCTCTTCTCTCTCATTCTAAAAGCTGGACAAAATGATTTAACCTCTATAGTGTATCTTAAAGAGTTTTTAACCTTATCTGTTTTGTTGACCACAGTAACTCTGATGTGTTTCCCCATAATCAGAAAAAGAAAAATGGACCCAAAGCCTCTAAGAAAGTATATAACTGAAGTCAGAGGACCCATGATGTTGGAACAGTCCTTTAACTTCTGCTATAAGTGTATTTTGAGTAAGTGGAATAAAAGCCCCTTTAAGTGCCCACTGGCTACTGCTAGAAGTCAGCTTCTATTGAATCAAAATTCTGTTATTTTCTAAAAAAGTGTCAGAATCATTATCTATGAAAATCAGGCGTATGGTACAAACATGACAGTCTAATGGCGAGAGTCTATCAGAGCTGGAATCAAAAGGAGGGAAGTACTCACGGGTGCCATCAAAGCGCTTTGCGATGGTATCCAGGAAGGTGTTCTGGGGGGCTAGAAGCCCCTTCATTACTGGCATGGCTGCAAGCAAGTTCTGCACCAGGTATCACTCCATTTCAAAAAGAGTTGAGAAAAGTGAGGGAGAGGGAAAGGGAGTGAAAGAGGGAGTAAAATGGAAGAGGAGAAAGTGATGCAGAGGAAGAGAAAGTGATGAATAGGAATGATGCTCGTTAGTGGGGACACTTGTTCCCAAGACGATCACTTTATTCCTCCCAGACGACTCTCTGAAGATCCTCTGGCTGAGCTTAGTCTGGGACTAAGAGTGCGAAGGAGGTAGTACAGACTGGTGATGTTCTGATGAAGCTCTGTGATAATCCAGCTTCAGCCTTTGCAGATGCTTTCTCCCGGTCTTCTCTTTTCTTTAGAGATGTCTTTCTATCCTCACTTTCTAACCCATCCAGGTGTTTTGCCAGAAGTTCCTCCTTTATTTTCTCCTATCAGTGTGAATACGAAGCCCCCTCCAGCTCTCTCTGCAGCAGGTGTTCAATCAGCATCTCTAGTGTTCAGCGTCTGCCTCCCACTTCATCTCTTCTAGTTCTCTCTCTCTCTCTCTCTCTCTCTCTCTCTCTCTCACACACACACACACACACTCACCCTCTCTCTCTCATCTCTCCTCTTGGCACTTCTATCTTACTCTATCTCATTCTCTCTAATCGCTGTCTGTTACTCTCTCTCTCTATTCCACACACATACTCCTTCCTTACCCCCACACAGATACACACACACACACACACACACACACACACACATTTTGCCTCTTTCATTACATTCTCTCATTACACGTTCCCTGTCTCTCCCACTCACACACACACACACACACACACACACACACACACACACACACACACACACACACACACACTTTCTTTTATCTCTTTTTCTCATTTCAGTCTTGTCTCACTCTCTTTGTACTTACAATATCTTACATTTACTCTCATTTTGATATTTTTCTCTCTTTTTCTCTTTTTTCACTTAATTAATTTTTACCACTTCTTCTGTCTCTCTTCCTCATGCAGAGTATATTTCTCCATCTCCCTCACAAATACACATCCATGCGCACACACACAACTCACGGTCTCTTTCTTTCTTACTTTCATTCCTGATTCTCTTTCTTTTGTCTGCACTATCTTTCTCACACACACAAGCACTAACGTTCTCCTAATCATCTCTTGCTCTCTGCCTGACTCTCTCTCTTCCGTTTTTTTTCAGCCTTTCACACAGATGCTAACACATTCTCTTCATTTCTCTCTCCGTTTCTCTCGCTCTCTCTCTCTTTCTCTCTCTCCTTGCGCCTTGCATGCTTCATATCTCTTGCTCCTCTCGTTCAATCATTTGACACAAAAGTACCTGGATTATTACATTTAATCAACAAAGCAGTATTATTTCATAAAGTCACTCTTCATATATTCTTCATAAAAGAATAAACTTCAAGAAAAAATGCTCACATATATGATATAATGTTTTCAGACATGTAAATGTCAAAAGTAAAAGTAAATACATATTAATGTTGCAAGAAAAAAAATTGCACCTGGTGTCAATATAAAGGTGTTGCAATTGGTAACGATGGTTGAGGTGAAGGAACTTCTTTCAACATTATTTAATTGAACAGATGTGCAGCTACATTTTGCACACAAACATTAAAAAAAATCATTTATTTTTTTTGAACAATGTACTTAGACAATGTGGTCAGTCATGACTAAAAACGAACCCTTGGCATTAATGGTTGCATGCATGATGCCAAGAGCACCATAGTGAAGTGTGGAGGAGGAACCTTTTTGTTTACACTGTTAAATCAACAATTTAGGTTAAAATGCTTTCTAAACTCAACACTTGAGAAATGTAGTTTTTAGTGTTATCTTCCAGTGTCATTTATCATTTTTTAGCCAAGCTGTCACGGGTCCGTCAGCGGCCGTTAGACGCCGCTGCTTTTCAGTTTCTGTGTTTGTTTTCTGTTCTGTCGTTCACGTCTAGGGTCTTTTATTTTGACGTTCTTGTCTGTTTGATTCTGTTATCACGTGTTTTCTGTAATCACCTGTTTGTGTTCTGGTTCCATGATTGCTGGTGGTATTTCAGTTCTGTTCTGCTTTCATTCAGTGTCAGTCCATCGCCTCGTTTTCCTTGTTTGTAACCGCATCTCGTTTTCATGTTCAAGTTCTAGTAACGGCCACTGAGCCTGGTTTGTTTTCTTGTCTCGTGTACTTTGAATAAAAACCACAGAATGGATTCACGTTCTCACGTCTGGTCCATACTCAGAGGAAGCTCTCGGTCGTGGGGGTCTAGCCCCCTCTACAGTGACACAAGTGAGCAATTTTATATAATGGCCATATATTTATACATACTTTTTCTATATTGTTATATACTTTTTTGCTATTTTTACAACAAAGTTTTTAACTAATCAGTTCTTGTCTTATGCATCAAATATTTATTCCTTTGTTTTTTTTTATAATTCCTTCACAATGCACTTGTTAGTAAACGACACAAAAAAATGTCCACTCAATGCTACTGGGGTCAAAAATGCAACAAATCTGAAATATGTAACTGATTAACAACAACACTGAATTTTATTGTCATGCACAAACACAAAACCATTATCTGAGATCCCTAAGGTCACATCTATGTCAAAACTGTGTGATTTATTTTCTCTATTGGAGTGCAGTAAGACATAATACTCCTCTATTGGGAACTAAGATAATTATATAAAATCGCTCACTTGGCCAAAAATGGATACATGACATAATCTGGTAGAAAACACTAAAAACTACATTTCTCAAGTGTTGAGTTTAGAATGAAAGCATTTTAAACTAAACTGTATGATTTAACAGTGCAAATAACAAGGTAGTTTTCATGGGTTTCAATTGGCCAAAAAAAAAAAAAAAAATTAAAAGATCTGAAAAAACTCTGAGAAATCTTTCATTCCATATACATTAAAAAAAAAAGAGTGAAGTGGACAAAAAGGTCCCACAGGAGGGCCTTCTCGTCTCGTCTCTCTATGTACCTGTACAGTATATAGCAGAGATGACAATAAAGTTGACTTTGACTTTGACTTCTGGTTAAAAATGCTCAGATACCTTAAATTAACAAATACTGTAGTTAAAGCCTTAGTTTTATTCATATAATTCCAATGAGGAGTAAAGACACTCAAAAAGTCCTACAGAATGGAAGCTGAGATGGGTGTTCACATCTTTATTCTGTCCAGTGCGTATTGCAGTTTATCTGTACAGTGCGATACATCTCTGCCCTCTTGTGGGTACATGGAACATTACATAAGGACACAGCTTACATGGGCAGTCAACTCAAGAAAACACTGGGTTTGTAAAGACACCAATAAGCCAGTTATGAGTGGTTTAAAAAAGTATCATGAAGCCTTACAAATACTGACCTTCAGGAAAGTGGGCTAACTTCATTGAACCATATATTCTTTTGCACAAAAACATATAATTTCTCATCATTACCTACAACACACAGCTGTAAGGGGCCAACAGATGTGTGTTCTACAATATGAATCCTAATCCAGGTGTCCTGAAGCTCATATCTGAATGATATTTTACTTTAGATTCGACAAATAAAACTTCTGAGAACTGGAACAAATTATACGTTTGTAGAGCAATGTTGGATTATTCCTTTAATTATGAGCGGCTAGTCTAGTGCACTGGGAGTGAAAGACAGGGTTCGGACCCCGATTCCGTTTACACACAGTAAAATCATTGTCCGTAAGTGTCCCTGGCCTCAGACTGTTGGATCAGATACTCCACAGGTCTCTCCAGGTCCAGTTTAATGGGTGTGTGGATGGTACCGATGTTGCCCGCTCCGGGCTCTTTGCTCCTGCGGCCCATGGTGAGGATGCCCGCGGCCTGGTTCCGGGCCCCATGCAGGAAGTGCTGTAGACGGTCTTGGTAACGGCTCTCGGTGGGTTTTCTCTTCCCCAGTGTGAGGATGCCCGTAGCGGCATCGCTGCTCACGCGTACTGCTTTGACCCTCGTGTCATTTCCGGCCCCCGGCTGGCACAGCAGCCCGTACAGGCCGCACGCTCGAGGCCTCCGCATGCAGCAGCCAGACATCCCATCTGCCAGATGCACAACGTGCGCCAGCAGCGCCAAGAACAGCAGCACCTGCACCAGAAGAGTAAAACCCACTCAGGTCAAAGGTACTCAGGTACTGAAAAGCAAACAAAACACATTAAAACTTAAATATCACTTCCAAAAAGTTACCACTGCTCAGTATTTACAGCCACATCTATTACCGACAGGATTTTCAGTACATAGGACAGTTTTAGTTTTCTGAAAGTTTTCTAAAAATATCTGTACATTTAAAAATATGAATAAAGATTTGATTTAATTAAATTTAAGTGATTTTGGCCCATTTTTGTTATATAACAATTCCATTTTCACACAAGGGGTAGGGATGGGTATTAATAGCAGCGGTCTGTCCAGTAGTTTATCAATATTTCAGTCAAGAACCAGTACTATTTTGATACTCGTTCCTGATTGGTCAATACTGAAATATGAATAAGCTTCTGGACAAGCCTTACTGCTTTCAATATTTATAAAGCGTTTATACATTCTAACATAGCTCAGTTGAAGCTGGATTGGATTAGCGGGATGGGAGTGCTGCTCTGCACATCAATACTAGATATTTTTTGACCATAGAATTGAAGTGATGGTGTAAACACAGACAAATACAAAACCACTTCAAACAACCTGCCTTCATTCATCTGCCCCAAATGCTTGAGGTTTTTCATTAATTCTCCGCATCTTCAAGGATCACCAGAAAAATTACAACAGATGTTGTAATCACTTCACAATTCCACAATTAGAGCCCAATGCCCTTTTAAATTAACTCACTTTTTGTGCTGTAGTTCTGCCATTTTCACCTTTAATGCATTCATTTAAGTAGACAGACCCACACCTTCATGGTATTTTAATCTTTATGCTGCAAGAAGGAATTATGTCCTGGTCTGGTTCATTTCTATTGCTTGCAATAATTCTTGTCTCGTCCTAAACCACATTAACATGTCGGCATGTATTTTGAGTGGGTTTGAGAGAAATTTTGGGTGTGTATTTAGAGAAATGATTTGGTTGCCCATTGATTTCCAGTGTTTGTTAACAATGTTATTATCTTTGCTCCAGTGCTAAATTGAAAAAGCAAATCTTTGATATTTGGAGATCTAGGGTCCAATTGTTTTTGCCAAACAAGGACTTTTTAAGTTTAATAATTAAAACAAGGAAACAGAAAAAATAATAAAACAGTGAACAAATTATTTCCAGTTGTGTGAGGAAAAACCCCATGGTCTGCAGTTTATGTTCCAACTAATGACAGATAAATCCAGCTAAAGGCCTTAGCATGAAGTGAAAACTGAGGCTAACTATCTGTACCTCACATTTAGCTTAAAAAATCCAACCAGTTCTTCAGATGACACTGGCAGTTAATGCAAGAACATGAAAGTGCAGAAGATGGTCACATGCCAGCAGATCTTACCTTAACTGAGGAGACGCTCATGTGCCTGACTGCTCCGCTAGATTTGATGTGGGCTCCTTTCATCCTTCAACAGCCTTCAACTCCTTGTCCCGCTCTCATGAGACACTCTTTATATACAGACCCTCTCCTGAGGATTGCATTGATAAACTGATACGAAATTAGACTAACAAAGACAAGCCCTGGTATTCTATTCCACCTCTTTGTTATCCTGTGGCTCATTTGAGCGGTTGGGTGTGATACTACGATAGATTGTCAGGTTCATTAGACCATTAATGGACCAGTTGGCATGGCTGGCTCCATGCTTGTATCCAGGGAGTTTCATGGACAGTTTTGGTGCAGCATTGTATCTGCTCGGACTCAGCTTCGTTAGTACATGCCATTAGAATTAGTAAGTAACAAGACGTAATTAGCAGCTGGTGTCAACTGGTGTAGTCAAAGCAGAGGAATGAAAGGCAAACTTTCATTCAAAGAGCTAGGAGTGGCCATAGCTGTGAATGAGATAAAGACTAATGAGGATGCAGGAGAGGCGCTTTTGTGTGAGGGAGAAGGTCAGAGAGCATTCAGAGGCAATGTCTGAATTACGCACTGCTGTCATTGGAAATACTGACGGAACATTTTAATCAGGCCCTTTCACAAACCGGCATAAAGGCCAGCGGACAATCACCAAACAAACACCAGCAAACAGCCAAAACTGAGGCCCCTGACTGGGGTTCCATATCTAGAACGTGTTATGCAAATCCAGAATGTTTACATGGTTCTAGAATGTTCACCCAATCTACACTGTTCTAGTATGCACCATTATTCACATTGTTATACGTTTTCCCATCATCAATGTACCTGTCCACATTGTTACAGTATGTATTCTCCTCATTCACACTATTCTAGAACGTTCTCCCTTCATTCACACTGTCATACAGTCTTCTCCCCATCCTAATTGTACTAGAATGTTCACCAAATCTGTTCTATTCTAGAATGGTTTCGCTGACACTGTTCTAGCACATACTCCTTTCATTTACGTGAATATGCAAAGTTCTTCGTATCCACACTCTTATAGAATGTTCTATAGAATGTTCACCTTATCCACACTGTTCTAGAATGTTCACCTTATCCACACTGTTCTAGAATGTTCTAGAATGTTCACCTTATCCACACCGTTCTAGAATGTTCACCTTATCCACAGTGTCATACAGTTATAGAATATTCTCCCTTCATTCACACTATTATTTAATGTTCATCCAATCCATTTTCTTTTTGATAGTGTACTCTATCCACACTGTTCTAAAATGCTCCTAATTCACACTGTCATACAATATTGTCCTATCTACACTGTCCCTATTCACATTGTTCTATAATGTTCTAACCTCATTCATATAAATGTTCTCCCCAATCACATTGTTCTGGAGTCCCCATCCTAACTGTTCTAGAATTTTCATGAAATCCACACTTTTAGAATTCTTTCACTGACACTGTTCTAGAACACTCTCCCTTAATTCCCAATGTTAATAATAATAATAATAATAATAATAATAATAATAATACATTATAATACAAGAGCAGACAATTTACAGACACTACATAAAACAATCCAAAATAAAATGGCAGAGTGGAGAAATTTATATTGAATAAGCTATTTTGAACAGGTGAGTTTTGAGTCTAGATTTCAATAGAGCAAAAGAAGTGATGTTTCTTATGTCAGGAGGTAGAGAATTCCAAAGCACAAGGAGCAGAGCAGCAGAGAGCCCTGCTCCCCATGGTGGCAAGGTGGGGAGACAGAGACAGAAATAGAGGAGGAGGATCTGAGGCAGCGAGATGGAGTGATGATCTGAACCAAGTCAGACAAATATGGAGGGGAGAGGTGGTGAATGGCCTTAAATGAGTACAGAAGAATTTCTGATGTGGTGGATGGAAGAGGTCCTGGAGATAACATGGGCAGCTGAATTCTGGACAAGTTGGAACTTATGGCGAGATTTTTGAGTAAGGCCAAATAAAAGTGAATTGCAGCAATCGATCCGGGAAGTAACAAGGTTATGGACAAGAATAGCAGTGGCATGTGGAGTGAGAGAAGGATGGAGATGACTGGTGTTGCATAGATGGAAATATACAGAGTTGTCGGTATTAATAAAAACTATCAGTTTTGGATAGTGTAGATTAATATCTACCAGAAAAAACTCTGCTTTATTACTGTTAAGTTTATGACAGTTTGAAGAGAACCATGATTTAATTTCAGCTAAACAGAGGGTAGGGGAGAATGTTCACACCGTGTTACAGTGTTCAAAATGTTCTAGAATGTCCTCCCCTTTTCTCATTTCCCCAGAATGTATGTTCCCCATTCTCTGTGGTTCATTAGGACTGTTCATTATTTTTCTGCTCATTCTAAAAACAACTGTAAACAATTACCTTAAATAGTCTGAGAGAGTTCCCAGTGTGCAGTGGTCAGTACCTACCAAAGGAGGTTCATGGAAGGACAACCAGTAACAACCATAGGACAGACTGCTGAAAAACATAATACTGGCTATTATATAAAGGTGTCAGAACACACAGGACATTGCAGCTTGTTGCATATGAGAATGCAACTGCAGACCGGTCAGAGTACCCATGCTGACTTCTTTTATTCCTGGCCCTCACAGAGACCTGGATACTCTCTGGAACTCTGCTACTCTGGCTGCTCTCCTCTGCCATGTCCTTCTCTCACTTTCCTCGCACTAATTAGACAGAGGGGGTAAAGGTTTGTTTCATGTAGATGGCATTTTACGTCTCTCTGTCTTTCCCAGATCAATATCTCATCATTTCAATTCTATTCAACTATTTAACATTTCTAACTAAGCTCCATATCATTGTCCTTTATCGTCCATCTGGCCCGCTGGATAACTGGACATCCTCCAAAGCTCATTTCCAGTTGACAACTCTCCACTCATCCTCCTCAGAGACTTCAATCTTCCAGGTGACAAGTTGCAGACCTCCAAGCTTGAAATGCTCCTACTGTGCTTCGGCCTGTCCCTCGGCGAGTTTCCTTCAACCCACAAAGCAGGCAACACTCTTGACTTAGTATTGACCAGATCACTTTGTGTTAATATATTGTTCACTCCTCTATATGTCTCTGATCACCATCTTCTATCTTTCAAATATCCTCTTCAGAACTCCTCGTCCCATCACCCACAGGTACCACCTACAACTACCTGCAGAAATCTCTGTTCTCTCTCCTCCTCAATTCTTTCTTCCTTATTTCTCCTAACTCCACTAACCCCTGTCCAATCTTCAGTTGAATCAGCTACCAATGACCTTCTCTCACCTTCTCCACAGCTCAATAAACCTACTTCCTCTTGTCTCTCCCCTGGCTCTATGGCTGTGTGAGGTCCTGCGAAGTAACTGAAGGGAACTGAGAGCAGCCGAAAGAATATATAAGCTGAAAGAAGGAAAATGCTTTGTGACACTGGCTTTGTCACTAATCGCTCTCTTTAATCCAAAGTTGCCACTGATTTAACGTCTGCTCAGTGGCCGACCAAAAATCCCTACAGAGGGTCATAAGGTCAGCACAAAAGATCATCGGCTGCTCCCTCCCTTCACTGGACAACATCACTTACTCCCAGTACCTCTCCGGAGCCAAGAACATTTTGAGGGACAGTTCCCACCCTGGCCACTCCTTCTTTGACCTTATGCCCTCAAGGAGGCGCTACAGGTCATTAAAAACAAACAGACTGTTAAATAGCATCTATCCCCATGCCAGACTCTAAACAAACACCACAAATAACATTAAGCCCGCAGCACACTAACTGCCATGACACTTTATCCAGAAATCTTATTTTCTAGTTATTTATACATATGTGCACATGTATACACTGACTGTCGTCCTGTGCAATCTCACTGTATCTTGTGTATCTTATTTCTACAGAACCAAGCTCTTTGCCACATTTTTGTCTCTTCTTAAATCTCTCTCCCTGTTTTTTCCAGCTCTCTCACCAGAACACTTTGCTGTGTTCTATGATGAAAAGATTGATGACATTAGTAGATCCTTCCCACCAATCATCAAGCTGCCTACCAGCCAGAGACCAGCAAGTGCCACCCAGTTTCTTGGCTTCACACCTCTCTCTGTGGCAGCTTTAGATAACAGAGAGCGATGGCTTGTCTCTCCAGCCTTGGGAGATCGGGCACAGCCTTACAATGGTTTGCTTCTTATCCTTGATGATTGAAGGTACCAGGTTGCATGGCATTGTTCCCAGTCTGCCCTGCGAAGGTTGTCCACTGGTGTACCCCAGGGCCGGTTCTCTTTTTCTTTTTATTGGTTCTTTTGGGGAATAGAATACCCTCACATGGCTTTTCCTACCACTTTTATGCAGATGACACTCAAGGTATCCTTTCTTTACCCTCCAGTGATGACCAGGTCTAGACTGTGTGCCTAATATCTCCTCTTGGATGGCTGCCCACCACCTCAAGCTGATTCCCAGCAAAGCTGAGCTTTTTTTCAAGCCTCGACCTCACCGTTTCTTTTGTGAAATCTGTTATCGTCCCCTCAAAGAAGGTAAGAAATCTTTGTGTCATGCTAGATGAAGAACTGTCAGAAGAATCATCAGAAGAATCCAACCCTTTCTCATCACTGAAGCTACACAGTTACTCGTCTGTTCTCCAGTCATCTCTCAACTGGACTACTGCAAACTGTCTTCAAGCGTATAAAAAGGTGTTAAAAAGAATAGCACCTTTTTATAATGCAAATAACTTTCTCAAAAACTTTTACAATATAGCGTTATATATTGATATTTATTCTGTGTACCACACCTAACAGTGTATATAT
>JBBPDC010191140.1:0-14941 GCA_037974485.1 Hemigrammopetersius urotaenia
CACACACACACACACACACACACACACACACACACACACACACACACACACACACACACACACTCTCTCTCTCTCTCGCACATAAGCTCACAGCAGACAGTGCGTATTTGAGATGGGGATGGATGAGGTTTGGAAAGGTGCCATCCAGGTGGGACGAGCAGGGTTACGTCTGAACAAGTTAAGGTCATAGCTCAAGTTCAGGATCCTCTACCTCATCCCTTCATTCATGGTCTCTGCACACCCCTCTGCCCCCCACTCCCTCCTCTAAATGCAACAGGCCCATCCAAACAGCTCCAAATGATACCATGCTCATCTTCATTCCCTCCTAACCCCAACCCCAAGCTCTGGGGCACAGTCAGTGGCGCGGGGAAAAAGCAAACAGAAAGGCCATCATTCAGTAGGCTGCCAGCAGGGCTTTAATGGGAAAATAATGTGCTCGTATGGGCCTCCCTCGAGAGCGAGGGAGAGAGAGAGTGAGAGAGAGTGTGAGAGAGAGAGAGAGAGAGAGCAGGAGACCATGAACAACATCTGCTATCATCTCACATCCTGCACCGTGAAAACTACACGAGAGAGATGGAGGAGAAAAAAAAAACAACAGCAAATTATTGGGGTGGAGGGGGCAAGAATCCAAATCGCTCACAACACCAGAACTGACGGCAAGAACGAATATACAGAGCACATGGCAAGAACACACACGCTCACAAACATGCATTCATGCATGCAAACAAGCCGGGATGTGGACGTAGGCACCAGATGAGTAATCGGGGGCTGGCTTGGCTGGTTTATTCCAGAAGGCACTCAGCCCACAGGCCTCTCTGTGTTAGTGCTTAGTATTTAATGTTTAGCATGGAAGGACAGAGGGAGAGTGGCAGGTAGATGGAGCTAATTAAAAGGTGTCCTTAGAGAGAGATAAGAGCCGGCTGTAATGAAAAAGCAGTGGGGGCCGCCCTGCTGCCACCGGCTGCCGTTTCACTTCTGCTAATGCTGAGAGAATGGACAGAAGCTTGGGGGAGATAAAGCCAGAAGTAAGGATGGAAGGGGGAGGTGAGTGAATGAGAGAGAGTCTGAACAACACATAAAGCGGTGAGGAATAAGCAATGATTGGGGAGTTGAATAACTTCCTTTACAGCTTTCCATCAAGCAGTTCACCAGTTCCCTGCCTCCACCTGTCCTCTATTAAAGAAGGCACCTTCGACGGCCACAAGCAGGACAACAAACACATGATGTGTGTGTATATATTGCCTGCAGTTGCACTGGTGATGGCTGAGGCCTAAACTTTGAAGGTCACAGTGGCGGGGCTGCTCGTCTTCGCTGGGCTTAGCAGTTTAGTCAGAAAGCGGTCATACTGGTAGCTCCAGAGATTTATCTCTTAACACTCCCTCAGGGCTAGCCATATCAACTCAGGCTTTATGGGAAATGAGCAAGTGAGCTTTTATAGGATGCTGTACAGATAAGCTGTCTCTCAGTCAAAGGCAAATGGTCTAAACATCCTAAATATGTGGCTCATCAGCTGAATACTGAAACGAACACACTAGTCATGTGTGGAAGGCCCACTAGCAAGTATGAACGGGCTTCCGTAATGAAGCAGCTAGCAGTTACCTAGCATTGACAGTTTCCCTTCCGCAAAAAAGGGTTTGGGGAGGGGCGGCGGGTTGGGGGATAGCTCCAATACCATAATAGCTCTGCGCATTAGGGTTAAACGGTCTCCATGGTAACATTTGGCTGACTTTTCTCAGTGTAAACAGCAGCCGTTTCAGTCGCCTAATCTGTAGGTGAACGTATGCAGAGCCGTGTCCCAGTGCAACCTAATCCCCTGCAAAGCTCTTGATACCTTCCGCCGTGCGCTTCATTTCCCTACAATCCCTGAGCCCACTCCTCAATCTTCATCGTCAGGACAGCTGCCCATCAATTAACCATCTCCAGGGGGATTCTAATTATCCACATGCATGTGTTTTGCATACATTTAATGCTGCCCACTTAATTAAGGCTGTCTGAGTAATCTCTGGTATTCTGAGGGATCGCACGAAAGAACGCAAAGAATGGACGCGAGAGCCACAGATGTGAAATGGAGCAGAAACAGAAAAGGAGAGGAGAAATAGGGAGAGAGAGAGAGAGAGAGAGAGAGGGAAAGAGAGAGAGGAAAGGTTGCATGGGTTATATCATGCGTTTTGGCACTGGAGATTTTGTTTTGATCGGAGCCTGGCAGCTTGAAGCTGTGGAAGGCACACTTGGGAGGTGAGGGAATGCAGAGCGAATGGAAATAGCGAGTGAATATACAGAATGAGAGGGAGGAGAGCATGAAGTCAGGTGGGATGAGTAGGAAAAAGGTATGTGTATCATTGTAAAATGAACAAAAGAATCAAGAAACACAGGCATTCGAGTTTGAGGGGATATACACTGGGGTTCCGAGGAATTCAACAGGAGCAGGGCGTATTAACCCACTTGTGGATTGATCTTGTTTTAAAATCGAATGTCTGTCTGTTGCATCTATCTCATAAGACCTATACCCATGGAAAATTGAACAGAAAACCCACTGACTAAAACAGTAGAAGCCAATGGAAGGGTGTTTCTGCATGTGCCCTTTGACTTCTATTGCTAGCATGTTTTCAGTCAACAGATTTTCTTTTCTTTTGCTAAGTATCAAAATGTACTGTCCGTTGATTGTCCTACAAATGCACATATGTACCAGATACAGAAAAGGCTGAAAATCCATCTAACTATCACCTGACAAAGAAAGATTAACCTATTCTGGGCAAGTGAATAAAATAGAATAAGTGTGTATGTGGGCAGGTGGGGGGATTTACTTAAATAAGCTAGGACTGAATGAACAGAGCAGCAATAACACCTGAGAGAGGCAAAGAGTCTGACAGGAGTATGAAAAGATCAGCCATTTCCAAACAAGCATGTAAACAGAATAGCATATCATAACCACAGCATGAATTTATCAAGCATTTCAAGAGAGATAGCAAGGTCTAGCAGGAGCAATACGAACATAAAGGTATGACCTTCAGAACTTGTCACCTCTTTTAAAATGGCTGGGTCCTGTCTGTCAGGCAGCCAGTGAGCAGCACATAAAGTACAGTGCCAGGCCCGTTTTGATTAGATCGTGAAGGATTTTTATATTGTCATGGTGTGGCGTTAATGCGGTGTCCCTGGAGTTTGGCATTGAAAATGCCATCATGGATTCACCAGCTGCCCGTACACATGGAGTGAAGGCAAGCACACAGCATGCAGACCAAACAAGCACATAAAACCTCAAGCAAACCTCTCATTACAGTGGCTAGTCCATGGACACACACTGGGAAATCAGCCACGAACCCACACACACAACCCCCCCCCCCCCCACACACACACACACAGACAACATACACTTCACAGCATAATCCGTAGACCATGGAACATGGTGAACTTATAAAGCATCACTTCACCATAGAAACCAAAAAATGAGAGGTTTTCAAGAGGGTGGACAGGCAAACAGACACACATACACACACGCACACACACAGCTCCACTCACTGGATGTCGCTTTGGGACGTCATACACTCCCTCCTTTTGTTGGCTGGTAGGGACCTGGGGTGGACAGTCAGTCCAGCCGAACACACGAGCAAATCACAAGTTACCATCACTTCACATTTCAGAAGAGGAGACCATATGTGGACCAATATAGTGTCTTGTGAAAAGTACGGCTGGGTGTATTCTCAGTGTGAAAATGTTTTGTATGACAGCAGATAAGGTAGTGCATTTTTCATTTTCATGCTCTTTATATCGAACTGGCCTGTTGGGTAACCTGTTAATGAACGTTTTTTATAATTGGCCAACATTTTAATGGAAAGCTCTTTGCTTGCTGTCATAAAATTTCAGCGTGTTTTCACTGAAGCAAATTAGTTGGTCAGTAGCAACCCACACTGGTGCTATTTTAACTTGTTTTTTTTCAAGGCCCTTTTCCCTCTCTAATTTGCCATTGTTCTTAATGTTCTTCTTCCTGGCAGGCTGATTGCTACCCAGCATGTTTTCTTTTGATCGCTTGTTTGAAATCGTTCTTTTTATCCCTTTTTTTCCCCCCCATCTCCTTCACATGCAAAGATCAAAAGCAGACGGCGGTGATTAATCACTCTCCCCTTTTCATCAGGCGAGCTGGAGGAGAGAAGGAGATGCCCGCTGCTTACTCATGCCGCAGAATAAATCCTCCACCCAGACCTGGAAGGTCAGCTCACCGACATACTGCTGAAATGGGGCAACGGCCAAGGCTGCCTAGCATCCCTGGAGCTCGCAGGAGATCAAAGCTGCATTTGATACGCTCCATCAACGTATTTTGCTAGTAACTGTAAGCCAACCAAATGTCCTCTAACGTCTGAGGTCATAATTTGTAAGATATGTGTACAGGTATTAACCACATATTACAACTTTTTAGTCCGTGCTTGTAGTTACTTGGGTCATTAGGCACTTTTATACGCTTTTTTGCCCCCTGGATTGAACTCTTTCTATACAATTTTCCACTGCATATTTGAGCAATGAACCACTTTTGGTTTCCTGAAAACATGTTTGGTTTAGATTTGTAAAGAACGTTTTAAATGTAACGTTTTAAAATGTTTCTCAGAAGAAGCATATACTGAAAGTTAAAAAAAAACTGGGTATGGGGCTATTAAGTCACCTGATCAAACAACATGTGAGCAGTGCACTTTTACCCTGGGGAGAAGACTTCTTCCATTTCCATTACTTAGTTTTTACAATAAACAATAAAAAAACTGGCACTGGGCAAAAACAGTTAACTTTTAGAATATAAGTGACAAAAAAGTCAAAATGTGACAATATATATATTTTTATTGTTTATTATCTGACTAAATTATTGCAGTTTGGAGATCAAACTGCATTAGCCTTAAGTAACAACTTGCTAATGGATCTAGGCGAGTACTGGTGAATAGCTGGCTAAGCATATAAACCTGACGTTGTACATCATTTATGTACTGCTCATGCACGACAGTTGCCAGACCATCCACTAGACATTTGGCTAATCGGGCTGCATGTCCTCGTCAGTGTGGTTCCCCTAGCTCGTTACAGTCAGCAAACACAAGAACTGATGTGCCCACAGATTGAATCTGACCTGGCCAATATGCTAGTGCGTTTGATGTTGGGAGTGATCAGGCTGCGGCTTCTACGGATTTCGACAGCGCGCAGATGTCTCTTTGATGCCTCCGAATTGCTGATGCAGGGCCAGTAGCCAAGGAGAGTCTTTTACAGTCTGGTCAACACTTAAGAGTTTAGTGAACGTTTCATTTAAAAGGTAACAGACAGACGGGGGCTTCATTTCCCTCACCACCCATTTCAAGCTTCAGCAAAACTAACTTGACACCGCTAGGACGATCACAGCGGAGAAGTGGTGGGCTGGTAAAAACTTTGCGCAGCGACTGGCGACCACGCTAGCTAGCGGTGGCCACTGATATTTGTTGTAAACCAGCGTCTTTGACTGAAGCCACAGGTGACAAGACAAAGCAGCACCTGAGGGGAGAGCACCTGCTGTTGTCATGGCCACAGCACTCAAAGCGCGGAACACTGCGCAATGTAAATCTTTGAGAGAGCTGTCACGGTGAATTAGCACGGCACGGCGCAGCGCTCAGTCTAATTCACAGGTGGGACTCTGGCAGCTACACAGAGAAGTGTCTGTAGCTGTTCCATCAAAGTTTGCCTTTATTTAACGGCCCTAGTCCAAGAACAATGGCAATGTGCTGGTTTATTGATTCAAGAGCCCAGACTAATTCTCCCTCTTAGCTTAGGGTTAATATTTAGCTGATATTAAAAACTTTTTGACAGCTTATATTGCATTTTGGTTCACTTTTGTTTCAGAAGGCTGATCAATGCAGGAATATTACAGGTAAAACTAATTTTAAAATGATTTTGATACAAACGCTTGTTTGACCATGAATATTATTTTGGGCCTATTTGTCCTAACCGTTTAAACCTTCAAGTTAAGGCTTAAATGTCAACCTGAAATAAACAACTGTATTGTAGACCTTCATGTCTCAGATGATACCACAAAGATTTCATTAAATGGCTTTTATTGAATGATATTTTATTAAACGACTTGTTCGTTTCACTGATGCCCTTTGTCTGGTACACCAGTGAACTGGAACGAATATTGGCTTTAAAATGCTTAGCTAGCTCAGAGCTAGCTCACTGATGTTTCATTAGCAAATACATCACGGTATGGAAAAAGTTGGGATTTGTTCTGATGACTTGTTTCAATACCTACACAGCAATATGTTTCATAATTACATAATTTAAAGATTTATACAAGAATAAAAAGTCTAGGGTTTAAGGGGTAAGCAAACCAACTTCTGGCCAGGTCAGGGCAATTTGAAGAGAATCATTATATGGGGGAAGGGGCTTAGGCAAAAAGTACCTGATAAATGCTCTCCTCTGATTGGTCACGGATGGGCTCGTGTCCCGCCTCAAACACAATGTACTACAACATCGGCAGCAAAAAAAGAGGAGGGAGGGAGAGACAGGGACAGGAAGAAGGGAAAGGGAGAAGAGAAAAAGAGAATAGGCAGCAATGTGATTGATCACAAAGGGGGAAAAAAACAGTGGCCATGGCCTTAGGAGATGCACCCTGACCCTTTAGCCTCATGGGATAGCTCCAGGGCGCCTGGATGATTGAAGTTTGGCCATGGTTTGTGCTCTTGACCTTCAGCAGTGTGCGACAGCTGCACTTCATCTCGCACAGCCCTCCCTCGGCCATAAACTCACCAGAAACAGAAAACAGACTCTCTTTTTTTTTACCTGAATGAACTCCAATCTCAGTTGGATCTGACTGTAATCGAATCATACTTGCTAGCTTGTAGGCCTCCATAAAGCACACAGCATAAACAGCATCTTCAAAATTCTGTGCCATATCTACTTCTTCAGAAAGCCTAACTACATGCAAGAGTTCTCATATGCAATTCCCTCTTCAGGAGCATGATCCCTCTATGTTTTCCATACCTACCAACAGAATGCTGGAGTGTATTCTCATAAATCACAGTGCCGGGTCCTCCACAGGATTTTGTGGCCAGATTCTTGTATCTTTAACGAGGCGCATGCTTTACATGTAAACTCCGGCGATGCGGGAAACCAGCCATCTCCCAGAAAAGTCCAGAAAAAAGAAAAAATCCTCTAGGGAGCTAGACGCCTAGGCGGTTAAGGTTACAAATAAGCGTACAAAATTGCCAGATAGCTCATAGGTGCCAAACAGCGGTCCAACTTCTATGATATATTCCTCAGTGATGCAGGCCTCACACTGAGACACCATAGCATTACCAGCATGAGGCATTCTACCTAATAGAGCTTGTTCCCTTCTATTCTAGACAGCATTATATCTCACTGCAGAATTGTCGTCATTTTAGATAATGGCAAAGTCTGTGTCATTTATATTATAATGGATCTATCAGCTCATTCCCCCCCATATTAGACCTGGCTGCACACATTATCTAATCCCTTTTCCTACTCTAGACTGCGTAATAGGAAATTGCCACAGACATAGGAATTAGCCTACTTTGCATCATAACTGATGATTCTAGTGTTGAGGACTATCATGTAACCGATATTTAGTCTAAAGGTCTTGCATGTCATTTTGCAGCTACATCATTGTGCATGACTGTACATGATTGGCTTAGCATTGCCAAGTCATGCCAGTCAGTACTGCATCACAGATGTAATTGATTTTGAGCACACCAGGCAAAAAAAATGTGGCCTTAGTGAATGTAAGCTGTTTTTTGGACAACTGTAAAATATAGCTTTTGCTGAACAGCTGGACGGTACAAAGTAGCAATGCAATGCTCATGGCGTGCACGCACACACGGACACATACACACACGCAGCCCAGGATGAGGTGTGTTAAAGCTGTCTGTTTTCAGTATGAGCTTGGAAACGTCTCAGGACTGAGGCCACATCCAAAATATTCTCGCGACAGACCCAGCTCACGTTGGCGATATAAGTAAAAAAAAACAAAAAAACAAACAGATAGATAAATAAATAAATAACAATCCATTAGGGATGATTCACCATGTATTTATGTGCACGGAATGATGAAATAACAAGACTTATTAATTCAGGCCGAGCAAAACGAGGGCAGAAAATGAAGTGAGGTTATTTATTTATTTAAGGCAGATTAAAAGCGTATTACAGCGCAGGGAGCCCAGCGTGGCTTGGCGGTGAGAGGCAGACTAATTTGACAGGGTACATTTAAGCAAACATTATGATTAGCGATTTAGCACACAGCGTTACCTGGTACACCGGATCCTCCACATCTTCTTCCAGAATGGTCTTTCGGTGCGATTGCGGCAGAAAGTATGGGTGGGTGGGGAAAGAGGAATAGCGATAAAGAGAAAAGAGAAGAAGTTGGAAACGAGAGAAGAACATGATTATTGAGATTATTTTGTAACAAATAGGAAGCATCATCCACAATCATCTTAGAAAGAGCTCGGGAGAAAAGAGAGGAAATTCACTCAGCTCTCTCTAGCTCAGAGAGAAAGAGAGAGAGAGAGCGAGAGAGAGAAGTGTAGACAGAAGAAAAGTGGGGATGCTGAAACAAAAGCTGTCTCAATTATCTGCAATGACCCCCTTTTCACTGAAGTATATAACAGATACCGCTCCAAATGTTCACACACATGACCATTAGTTGAATGTTTAATGAATGGCTGAACCACTGTGCTTTTAATGGAACAATCTTTGGCATGACAAACTATGCTGGTCAGAACAAACTGCTACTAGACTGTGATCATTATTACTATTGTTGTTTTTGTTGTTGTTATTATTACTATTATATTTCTATATAATTTAATTTATATATAATATATATTATATTTATTAAACCATGTGTGTATTTTATAATATTGTATTGTGTTGGCATTCTCTAAAATCAAGGCTATGCACTGCAATGGTCAGGTTTAATGGCTTTAAAAGTCACTGTTACTCCAGGCCTGTTGTAGTTTACTGCTTTAATTTACTGCATTTGTTTTTGCTAGTTAATTTATGTGCATGTATGAGTGTGTATGTGTGTGTATACATGTGCATTGTTTATTTGAACTGACTTGTTTCAAATGTGTATCATCATTTCCACATGAATAAACTCAGATCAACACAATTACTGAAATAAAATGAAAGATGGTGATTGTGCAGGTGACTTTAGTCATGTGGAAATAATGTACACATATGAATCACGTCAATTCTAAGTGTTTGTTCCAGTGTGCTAGTGTGTGTGCGTGTGTGTTTTGTATGTGTGCCACCTGGTAAACTGCTTGTTCGCACTGCTTGTCCTTCTGGGCCTTTTTCTCTATCTCTTCCCTTTGCTTGATCTCATAGATCAGCTGGAAAAGGTCACGGAGGTCAAGGATCACTGGCTCAGCCTGAGGATTGTGTGAAAGATAGAAAGAGAGAAAGGAAGAGAGAGAATGACAAATTGATTTTGGCAAAAATTGTATTACTCAGCATGACATCTCATGTTATAGGGAACACTGTCGCCTCCATCATTCTCCAGATATTTCATAAATGTGTAATGGAAAGCGAAGACCCTCAAACCTGCTCTCTTTCCTCTCTAAATGCTGTCTGATGAGAGATGACAGAACAAAGTGCTTTCCATGTTAAAAAGCTGCATCTGATCAAACTCACACTTTGTAGTTCACTTCAAAGCCCCACGTTATCATTAAAAATGCATCCCCTGCCTGCTGCAGTCTAAATGTCACTAATAACCCACTAAATGCCCAAATGTACAGTGAGCACTCAGCTCTTGCCTTCGGGTATATTTCTGCTGCTTTCGCCAGCAACCATACATCACAGAGAAAAGCGGTATTAACAGGAGAGCGAGAGAGAGACAAAGAGAGAGAGAGAGACAGAGAGAGATCGAGATACAGAGATGATATAAAAGGGGGAGAGAGAGGACAGTGAGACAGACAGACAGAGAAAGACAGAGACAGAGATATAATATGAAAGCAAGAGAGGGGAGAGAGAGAGAGAGAGAGAGAGAGAGAGAGAGGAGAGTGTCAGAAAGAACAAGTGCAACAGGCTAAGAAGAAGCTTGTAGACGAAGCACCAAACAAAGTGAAATGAAATGAAAGCCAGAATGTGCTGTGCAACTGCAAAGAGGAAAGGAGTGTAGGACTGCTGTAATCTATCTGAGCCACACAATGCAGGGTCACCTGCAGTTCAGAGCAAGGGGCGATGGATGGAGAGAAAGAGAAACCGACATGTACTCATTGACTGTGTATGGGAAATCAATATCAGCACCCAGCATAGAGTGGCACCAGCAACACAGCACAGTGAGAGAGGGAGAGAGAGAGAGCAAGAGAAAGAGAGAAAGTGAGAGAGAACAAGGGCGAGAGAGAGATCGAGATCGATAGAGAGAGAAAGAGAGAGAGTTAAGCCACAGGGAAAAGATGTATGGTGTATTTTCACTACACTTTTTCTGCTGTGCTTGGATTCCTGTTGGAAGCCTCCAAATGCCACAGGAGGGCTGCAGTATTGACTGGAAGGAGTAGGTGAACCATCTAGCATCACAAACACACACACACACACACACACACACACTCACGCACACGAACACTCACTCACTCACGCAGGCACGCACGCACGCACGCACGCACGCACGCACACACTCTACAGGTCCAGAACGTGAAAGCAAAACGTAACTTTCTAAAAATCAATATGAAATGTTTATTCTTTCAGAAGTTAATGTACTAATATGTCAATAACATACAGATTAGTTTACCTAAGAGGAATTTTACACTAAGGTTAAGTTTTCCTCAAGTGCTTGGCACATCTGGTCAAGTGTAAAGGCAGTTTCAGAGCCTGGTAGCGATGCGTGGTTCTGCTGAAAAATGTGGCCTGGAGTTGAACCCTGATGCAGGCTGCAGTATTTATAAACAATATCCGATCTTAGTGCTGCACACTGTGGGTTTGGTTCTTTTTGTCACATTACCCCTTGCTTAATATTATGTAAGTATGGCTCCTCCAATAGCTGCTGCTCCTTCTGGTAGTCAGACGGGACATAACAATAATAAGGTTATTAGTCCGCATTCAGCTGCCATCCTTTTAATGTTAAAAACAGAGAAGAGGTGATCCCATTAGCTACCATTTGAAGAACTGCATACAAAGGTGTGTATGAAATTAATGAGGATAATGAGCTCCTCACTCAAACCAACCAAATCTGACCTGGGAGTGAATTTGGGACAAGTGTGAAACACCCTTAATGACTGCAGCAATAATGCTGATTCTTGATTTGCAGTTTCTTTTAGGCAATTATCCTGCAGGGTTTTACTGCAGCTTTAATCACATCCACCTAGTTCTCCCACTCAGGTGCTCCTGAAGGCTTGAAGAACTGGATCAGGTTCAACCGGGAATTGGTAAAGGATTAAAATCAATGAATATATTCCCCATATAATACATTCAAATAGAAGTATATTACTGCAAACCAAAGGAACACTTTCTTTGGTTAAACTTGCGCTGCTTATACAAATCTCACGCAGTCCAGCAACCCATATGAAATACTTACAGATTGAGCCGTCTTGATTGCCACAAACCGGTGGTTCCCCTCTTTTCCACACACGTAGCCGAAGGCCCGGTGGTCCGTGATGTCCTTGGCGATGTAGGAAATCTCATGAACTGCATGGTGGTGCTGAAGAACCTGAAAAATAAGCCCAAAGTATTTGAATTAAACCCAGTTAGACTACCTCACCAGACTGATGTGGTGCAACACCACAGAGAAAAACATTTGTCATTGTATATCCCCTTTAACTTTAGAGTTAAATCTGAGAGACTGGCAGTGGATGTTCAACACTTTACCTTTCAAAAGTAAAGTACTGCTGGAATGGATAAAAATACCTGTAATAAAGCAGCTATTTAAATGCTAATTCTTTGGAGCATAACACACCGCCTCGTGTTCATCATAGTGCCTTTGCTTGGTGTGAAGATTTTGCATAAATAATGATCATTTTTTTTCCCTTCTGATTAAAGCATGTACTGAACTTGTGCATTGAAGGCAGTTGAAACACTTGAAAGGTCTGAGCACTAAAGAGATCTGAAACTAGAAGAGTTCACATGGCATGGAAAGAGTAACGCGACCATTCTGTCAAACGTAAAGACACCACAGCCCTCAGTGTGAACAGCACAAAATTCTTCCTTTGTATTCAATCCATTCACCAAGTGAAGCAGCGGGCAGACATTAACACTGCGCCCGGGGAGTACTGGTACCACAGTGGTGCTACTGGCAGTCGTGGGATTTGAACCCACGTCTCTCTGACTGTTGGATGAATATAATAACCACTAGGCCTCCGTGGGGTTATACCCAATGTAGCACTTGTGTCTAAAGGTTCTTGAGTTTCGTGGTTTTATGCTAAGAAAACAGAAAGATGCTCATTAATCAAAACCATTGAAAAGTGAGGTGTCCTCAAACTTTTGACAAGTACGTGAGACATCTTAGAAATGATGGAGGCCCAGGGCAATGTGCAAAGAGCTCCCAGAGAGCTCTTCAGGATAAGAGGCCTCAAATGGAATGGGAGGAGACCGTCTGCATCTAGGGGGCTCTGCACTGTCTCAGAAGACTACCTCTCTAGAGGAGGCTCAGAGGACAGGAACGGGTCAAGAGCTCCCCTCCCGTCGTACACCAGAAATCATCTGCTCAAATCATCTTTCACGAGTGGTAATCATCTGCTCTTCACCCACTCCATGTCAGCTCATTATAACATCAGAAGAACAATGTGCTCCCGGGGTTAGAGAAAGAGACGTAAGCCCCCAAGGGCTCCACAGTTCACTCGGGTGCTTTACAGGCCATGTCATCTCTCAGCGCATTTGTTTGACAGTATGAGGTGCTATTTTCTGCTCTTAAAGACATGCCACCCGATGTGACATTTTAAACAAACTCTGGCTGCTTTCCAGAGCAAAGTTTTCCTTTGTTATAAAACCTTAAAAAAAGGATATAGAAGAAGCTCCAAGTCTCAAGAGTTGCAGTCCTGCAGTAGAATCTCACATTTGCATATTAAAGCGCTGTTTTAGTAACAATAATGTAGGTCAGACCGGTTACTAATGGCTAACGAGGGTAATAACATCCGGTTTGATCAAATGATTTGCTCTTCTGCTCATGGGCACGCGATTCCAGAGCTAAATAAAACACGCCGAATTTCCGACATGCCATGGAAAAATGGCATGTCTTCAAGGAATATATGTAATACAAAGCAAAAAGACCCCGTCCTCTCACGCCGCCAGCCTTAATCTTTCAAGTACTTTCTGAGCCTTAGATGTGAAATCACCCCACCCCACACACACACACACACACACACACACACACAATAACTGCGCCTCCATTCCTTCTGGGTGGTTTAAAATTGGAAGCAGAGAAAATCCTTGAAAGATTAATTACTTGTGAAGCCATTCGACAGTAGCCTTCCTCTACCAATTTCACAGAATGGAATGTTTGCCCCGAGCTTGCAGAACGAGGGCTGTGGCACCACAGCACACTGCATGGGGTGAGCCTTCCATCACAATGACCCATAATCTTAGGTTCTCTGGCAGATACACATGCACGCGAGTACAAAGTGGAAAAAACACTGCCACGTCTGCCGGTGTGCTGAGCAGTATAATAACACCTCAAGATAAGTGTCCCATCTTCTGCTTACAATTCAGCGTGAATACAGCCACTTCCTGTCCATCTGCTTCACTCACGTAGTTACATTTTCCACCACCTCCGCTCTTCGCTCTCCTTTACACATCCTCAGTCATATCTCTCATTCCTACATCAGACGTGATATGACAGCTCACGTGTTGAGGTGTCAGCCCGGAAATGAGACCGCAATCATCATGATTTTGCCACCCATCAAAAAAAAAGGGCTCTTTTGAGCAATTCCAAATAACAACCACTTATGGCTGGTTTTGAACTGAATGATTGCATAAGAGGTTTGTGAAGGTGAAGGACCTTCACATAATCAAATACGTTCCCAAGGGAAAGAACATACTTTTTATTCCTTTCTTTGCCATAATACTCTTTTTTCAGTCAAACTGCAGCACCTTTTCTAAAATGTTTCTTATTAAAACATTCAAACAACTTTATATCAGCGTAATACCAACTATGCTAACTATGCTAATTATTTTTTGTGTTAGGATCTGTACTAAATTAGTCACGGCACCCCGCCTCACTGTCACGGCTTTTGGCCATTAGTGGCCACTTTTTTTCCGTTTTGTGTGGACTTCTTTATTGAACTCTTATTTTGACGTTCTGTCCCTCGGTTATGTGTCCGGTCATGTGTTCCCCTTAGTCTCACCTGCATTGTGTTTAGCCCCTGATTGTGTATGTATATATTCCCCATTCTGTTTATCATTCCTTGTGTGTCCATCACCTTATGTTGACCTCTGTCTGTTTTGTTTCGGCCCCAGCGCCAGGTTTCATTTCTCTTGTCAATTCTGTTCACTGTAAATAAACCTAAAAACACAGCATGGACGTCTGTCTGCCAGCTTGGTCTTTCCAAGGTAAATCAGAGTCTTGGGCTTACGCCCTCGATTCTGACACTCACTAACAACAGAAAACTTGACAACTTAACAATTTGTATCAGGCGAATATCAGTCAAAAAGCTGAATCAGATATTAATTTAAAAATGTATCCGATAAATACACCTAGCATAAAATAATAGCAAATGTTAGCGATTATAATTGTATTTCTTCCTGTTAGTATTGTGTTGCAGTAGGCTGAATCATAAGAGCATTGTAGCTTACTATTCCCTTTTTTTTATGTATTTATGTATTTTAAAGCATAGTGATTTTTTAAAAAATGATAATTTAAAGAAGCATCGGACAACACTAAATGTATAATTAAAAATCCCATCTCTAAAACTTTTACATACTAAAATTATCACGGTGGCGGAGGCCGAGCCTCCGGGACCGAGAGCTATCATGGAACATGGACCAGGCAGGAGGACGTGAATCC